>JXOV01004096.1:24010-62402 GCA_001014945.1 Clogmia albipunctata
TCCCTCCTGGTTAGCACCGTAATGTTCAGGCTGTTCGCAATGCTGCCGAAAATGCACACAATCAGGCTCACGTAGCCGTGGACCGAGTAGTATCTGCAAGTAGCCAGACAGGGAACGGAGAGCGCATTAATGCATGATTAATCGAGTGCAAAGAGGGCCATAACTTATCCGCGCTCCATTCCATGTAGACGGGTTTAATTAAATATAATTTCAACATTTCGGAACCATATTTCATCGCCAATTGTTTTGAGTAATTGCCCTTGGAGTGGCTTTAATTGCGTTTGCAGAAAAAAAACAGAGAACGAATAAAAAACGGCGCCTCCAAATACACTGACTATGAGAAGCGGTGGTGGAGGTGGCCAGAAAAGGGGAGGNTTCAACATTTCGGAACCATATTTCATCGCCAATTGTTTTGAGTAATTGCCCTTGGAGTGGCTTTAATTGCGTTTGCAGAAAAAAAACAGAGAACGAATAAAAAACGGCGCCTCCAAATACCCTGCCTATGAGAAGCGGTGGTGGAGGTGGCCAGAAAAGGGGAGGGTAGAGGAAAAATTACGGCCATAAAATTTGACGTTAATTGGGGGGACTTTCCATTTCAAATTCCAGCCGTCAACTGATATATGCTGTCGAATTTGTAATAATTTTGCTCACGTTTTCGCCATCCGCTTTTTGCTACTTCTCTATTGGCGCCCATAAATATGTGTATAGAATGCTTGTTTGGTACTTTTAATGAATTACCGACGCTGCCACCGACGCCCGGTGCCATATATTTTCGGTATAAAGCTGGTGCTGGTGTCACGGTAACGCAATTCAATTCGACAATTTTTCGCCATGTAAAAATGTATCTCTCTAGCGCGCAAAGGACATGAACGCAAAACTTTCAACATTTTTTCTACTTAATATCTGTACTTTATATTTATAAGGAAATTATTTATGGAAGAGAACTTGTATTTCGTTTAATGGTAATCTATCCGTGGAGACGAGCCTGAGATCTAAGCTCAGTTGTCGTTTTTTATCAAATGCTAACACGCTCCCAATATAAAGAACAAAGAGAAATTATGGCTTATGGAGCTTATGGCTCTGATCTTGGAAATTAGGATTTTTCTTCATTTTTCCCCTCGTTACCATTTTTGTCGCTGTCATTGACGATAGTGCAATTTGGCTTTGAAAGGACACGTTCTAAATCCTTTGAAATCGGGTTTTTAAAAGAGATGGGAAAACTTACGCTGTATGGAAATCATCCAGTCCCTTCCCACAGTACTGGTGGGGCTCAGCCTTGGTGTCGTTCATTTTCAGGCTGCCACACAAAACGTCGTGGTCACAGTGTCATAAATACGAATGCCCTTTGTCTGCTGCTAATCCTCGGGCTATTTTTTGTTGTTGTACTTTGTAAAGAATACAACACTCACACAATCACAATCACTGGTAAGGCAGTCAAGTCATGAGTTTCAAAGGACTACACTAGATTCACTGTATGTCACTCGGGGATATTATTTATTCCCACTGTGCGGCTATTATTAATTTATGACCGGAGTCGCTTTGTTTCTGCAGCTGTGTGTTTGGGGACACAAAAGGATAGGCGACAACCAGCCATTATCACCGGACAGTAATGCCCACGACTTTTCCACATAAAACGGTAATTGCTGTTTTACACAATCGTTGATGTGGCTGTTGTCTCCTCTGCTGTACCATCATCATCTCTTGCGAAATAAAAGTCTTTGTCACACTTGGTTGTTTAGGTTTTTGCTCGTGTTTGTCACATGGAAAAAGCACATTGAGGAGACAATCTCCTTCCACTTGGGCGCTCTCCTATTTAGCAGCTTTGCTCATAAATTCAGTCCGCCACTTCGCCGTTGACCGTCATCCATCCAGATTTTAATTAACGGTTAGGTAAAAGACCAGTGATTTCAGCGTGATAATTTCCTGAAAAATGCGAACAATTTGCTGGTTATTAAATTTATATCTGGAATACTAATTGAGTACTGTGCTTTTTATGATGTGCCATTCATTTCATTTGCCCACCATATGGCGACCGTGACTCCTTGGATACCTATACATCACCCCAATGCAAACAGAAGAAGAAGAAAAAAGCTGTAAGTGGGAAAAAGAGCAGTGAGTGCCTGAGTGGGCTTTAAATAGGATTAGGGGGACCTTATTTGTTAATGGACGACAATGCTAAATAACTGGAAAAGCAAAATTAATTATACGAATCCGGATTTCGGGAAGAAGGTGGGGTTCCTTAGGGCGAACATTGAAACTTAATTACGGCATTTTTGGACTTGGACACAAATAAAAACCTACTCGAACTCATTAGTCTTTATGTCAGAAACTGATATTATCTACACAAGGCAACCCAGTAGGGACATGTTCCATTTGTTTTGAAATAAGACCGTACCCAAAATGTTGATCGATGGACCAGAGAAATCAATTCCTTGATGACTTTGTTTTGATGAAAGCAAGTGAAATCAATACAAATCAAATTTGAGCAGCAGACACCGGAATGCAAATGGCCCGATTATTCGACGAAACTAGTTTGGCTTTGAGCCAGACAAAAATCACCAAGTTCCATCGATTTAACAAGTCTCGGTTGTGGTCATGGTCATTTACAGCGATTCCACTGGCCATCGATAGTGGGTAATAAAATCGAGAAGCTGTAAAAGCGAGAGAAAAAGAAACGCATTTTAGTGGAAAATTTGTCCATAAAAGTGAGCTTTACTGCTTTCCTACCCAAAAAAAAGTTTTCCACAGTTTAGTAATTGTGTTCTTTTATCGTGCACACTTTTATGTGTTTGTAAAGTGTTTGTGTGTTTGTTTAATAGGGCCGAGGGAGTGACACATAAATTAAAACATTAAACTACTCCAGAGCACGCAATATATTTTCACGGCTTTGCTTGGGCTTTACTTTTTGCTCATGTCAAACATTTACACACATAAAATTGTCAATTTGGCGTACTTTTGCCGAATTCTAAATAATTTATTAGGCTGTGGCCTACATTTTTTTGTGCCGCCTCATGTAGCAACAAATCGTTTTCTTGAAACAAATAACTGTCGAATTATGCTGGGAATTTGGGATCTTGAACATGCTCCTAGGCACTTAAATTCCAGGGAAAATATGAGCACATGTCCTTCTCTTTTGTTTTTGTTTGTAATGGGTTTCCTATTCAATTTATTCCACATTTTCTATCCCATATACAGAGTAAATTATAGTCCAATAACATGTAAGCTCAATGCATACAATTTATTGCAAATTAGTTTCAATTACAATAAAAATAAAAACCATTTAAGGGGGAGCATAACGAGCTTTTGTGTGCTGGGTTCATTACACGAGGATTGTTGATTCCGGCGATTGAGCAAACTGTTTCACATTTGTTGACAAAGAGTCGCCGTGGTGGACAATGTCCCCCTTTGTCGGGAGCGTCCCAATGGCGATTGAATGGAATCGCTGAACAATAAACCAATTTATTTGAACAATGTGGGTGGGTTTGTGTTGTCAAAGGATCAACTTTAAACGCCCCTAGGGGAGGCCCTGTTTAAATGATTAGAAAAATATTGAAATAAATAAATATTGGCCCGTGTATGCAAATCCTATTACGAAGTACCATTATCATATCTGTGGGGGTGTGAAGAGGAAACTATAATTGTCGAGAGTAAATTCACCAGGCACCTTCATTGCCATATTTATAGGCACACTCACTTCCGAAAAAAACATTTTAATAATATTTCACATATGCTGATTATCCTTTGTGTCCTTAGAATAGGGTTGGATTACTTTGATTCGAGGAAATAATATGCAAATTAAATCCACATTCACCCGGTAAATATTCTGTCACAACATACGCACAAACATATAAATAGATATATATTTATTTGTATGATGGGAATCGAATCAGTTTAGTATATGTTTTATATAGGCTGCTATTGAAACTAGAATCTCATTATGCTAATTCAGTCTTCAAAAAGAAAAGTTCAATATGGCAGCCAGATACGACTTCCCATTTAATCGGGACAATGGATAGGAATGAAGAATGAATTTCTGGGTAGATAAAGTGCTCTGGGGGAAAAACTGCAAAGGTTAATCGTTATCTATCGATAAAAATATCCGATCGCCATTTCCTTTTTCCCAATTAATGCAAATGGCTCAATTTAAGAAATGGCACTACGTGTTAGGAAACACTTTCGGCTTTCCTGACAGTAGTCCCAACAATTCGGTATCACATTTTCCCCTCTCTCTCCCTCTTTGAATTCCATTTGCAACGAGGATTTCTGCCGATTACAATCGAGTGTTTGCCTTACAAAGAATAATTACAGGATAATTGAATATTCAAATCGGCTGCTGCTGCCTTCCAACAGCCTGCCGTTTACTAAAGTTTATTTATTGCATATTTCATACCGCGTGGCTCACAAACACACCTACAGCGCCGCGAGGGCATGTGGATTGATAACCGCCTCCACCGTTTTTCAGTCTTCTTGTTTAGCTTTCACCCCTCGACCACAGGGAAAATCGCACGCATACAATGCCAATGAATATAAATTAAAAATTATCCGTCCACGTTGGGTGTGATTAGCGTGTAAATGGGTCACTCCACTTGCCTAGTCTGTTATGAGCTTCTGCTTTAAATTAGCCGCCGAACAGGAACAGCCGATGAGTCCAGTTATGAATTGTGTTTAAAGTACTTTCTATCATGATTTATTCTAGATTTATGCAGATAATGGCTGACCATTATTCTCATGATTAATTTTCTTTACCCACAATTAATCAATCAATCATATTATAGTCAACACAATTAAATTTATTATGTAATTATCAAAATATATGCATTGCCCAGAGATAATTTGCATATTAATGGGCATATAAATTTGGTATATTTTTCCAATATTTTCGGATATTTGTTTTTATCTTGTAATGTTTAAATTTTAGAAAATTACCTTAGATAACTTAACATAAGGTAACTTCTCGAAAACAGAAATAAAATTACGAAAAAATAAAATTGAAGCAATTTAACATCTTCTCAAAATTGTCCAGTTGATCAAGGTTAATTAAGAATAAATTTGTGCCGATTTTCTTTTGAAATGTTGTGGGGTCCGTTTGAGTAAGTCCGATTGATAATGATCACAACATATTTATTGTGTTGACTATACACTTAACTTTAAGAAATTTACACCATTTCATCATTCTTTTTTAGAAAAACATAGAAACTAACTTTTGCGATTATTTCCACATTTCGGCACAAAACAACTTTCTATATTCATTTTAGCGCACAATAATATTAACATAGATACTTATTTCACGTAGTTAAATACTTTAAAAGTCTTTTTTCACTCAATTTAAAGTAATTTTCTTCAATCACACAATTTAATATGGATAAAATAATTAAATTGTGAAATATAATAATTATATATAGTACTTGAAGAAATATATTTTATCTATAAAAAATTAATATAATCGTAGTTGAATTGACAATTTTGGAATAGAACTTGAATTCGCCAAAAAAAATTAATAATCAATTTTCAATAAAATTATTTGTTTCAGCGAAAGTTTTAAAAAATTGGCAACTATTTTATGAAGAAATTAAAGTAATTATAGTAGTCACAGTTTTAAAACTCGAACACTCTTCACAAGGCCAAACTTTTCATATATTTGTTTTAATTTTAGAGTCCCAATTATAATTATATAAGTTTATCCTAAATAATGAATTTAGATATCTCGATAGAAAATATTTATTTTCATATCCATATACGTACTTTCAAAGAAGATGTGAGTCTTGTTAAAATATTTATACAATTCTATTGAAAAATGTTTACATTTTAGTTGCCAATGCTTCCTCTAGAAATTGTTTTATAATCGTACAGTGTTAAAAAAAAAGTATAATTCAATAACCGCAGACAATTACAAATCGCGTAAATACACGAAATTAGTACTTTGTACCAAAATTCAACTATTAAATGACAAAAGGTAAAGTTCTTCTTAAATGTTGATTATGGCTTTTAAATGTGGTTCAAATGATGAGTGCTATCACGGCCATATCAGTGATACAGTGCATGGTGCAAGGTTGTCTTGATATTTTGAAAAATTGAGAACTGAAGTTGTATTCGCTTGACAAGTACTTCCCTTAATTGTATGTGTTCAGACCTCGATTTAGCATTGGGTTGTCTTCTTATTCTTTTCTTCATAATTCGCGGAAAAATAGCTAATAAATATGCGAATTGTATAAAATCTTGTAAAAACTGGTTGGAAAAACTCATAATTAAACACTCATTTCTACTCGAGTTTAATTATAGTTCATTTTTCCCAAACGTTGTTGAAATAACTATTATAGTTCACTGTAAATGGTTATTGATTTTTCAGTGGAGTCGTCTGGTTGGGATAATATTGATTCCTAAAACACCTGAGCGTTACTAGCCAGTACTTTGATAACAAAACAGTAATAAAACCTTTAAAAAAATTTATGAATATTTTTGCTCTAATCATAACAAACTACTTATACAATGTATTATTTTTTGAAATCTCGTAAAGTCATTATCTACGAACAAATTTGTAAGGTTTATTATATTTAACAGCTTATTAAAAATATAACATTATTAATGTAATGCCTTATTGCTAATTAACTTATAAATATTTCTTTTTCTTATTTCATGTGAAATGATATAAAACTAAATGAGTCCAATAAAGTAGTTCCAAAATACGTCCAATAGTGAACACACCTTAGATATTAACATTTTATTCTTTTAGGTGTGATCAAAAGACATTTAAATAATTTTTTTTTTCTTATTCAATTTTAATTTTTATAAGTTAGAATTCATTCTATTGTTAATTTGTATTTGATTTAGATTGCCTTTGATTTACGTAATTTTAAAATATAAATTTAATCAATTTAATAACACAATAGCAATTTAAAGAGAAGATGGAAGACTGAAATTCGATTTTATAGAAATAAATGTCTATAATCTATTAGAAGTGAGCACCCACCTACACCGTAACGCTACACTGCCCTGAATTTATAGAGCCGATAATAAATTTGCACAATCCATATTCTTCATAGCGATAAATAGAAAGATGAATAATGTGGATTTGAAGAGACTACATATTTACCTTTAAAGTTATCGGATACTTATTTTCTTGTTTATATTGATTTTAATATGACAATTATTCTTAATAACGAGAAAATTATGGAGTGTATTAAAAATTCCTTAGAATATAAATAAATCACTGAAATGAATATTTTTTACTACGAGAAATATAAATATGTTATACCCTGAACGCTTGAAATATTTTATGCAGTTAAATTCAATTAAATTTAATGAATTCTAAGAAAATGAAGTGAAATTTAATATTATTCGCCGCTGGGAAACTAAACAAAAAATATTTACTTGATTAAGCTTAGTTTATGTTTATTATTAGAGGCTGTATAAATATTAAAACAGGGATGCTTTTATTAATGGAAATTCAATTTAGATTCTTGAACAGATATTTGCATAAACATCAAAGGCAAAATATTAAATATTGTTTCAGAGCATTTTTTTATTCCAATGAAGGCGTTACTGTAAAAAAATTCATAATTTTATTCATCCAGTTAAATTTGATTATTTTTTAAAAATAATTTGCCTAATTGCCAATTAGGATAATTCAGTGACAAGTGGCTCAAATGACTCTCAATGGGTAATGATGTTCAAAAAATAAATCCAACCCAATTATGTTTAATTATCCAATTTGCAATGTTAATTTGAATGAGGAGTGTTTAAAAATAATTATCCGTTTCAGATTTTGTTTCAAATTGTGCTGGTTTATAATTTATCGCGTGTAATTATACATTGCGCAAAAGGTTAATTACAATGACCAAGAGGACCTTGCAAAAAAAGGGAGGTCAAATTCATGATGATGGCGTTAGTGATTTTTGCTGAAAAGTATACCAACTAAATTTGATTTGGCAAACAAATTGCGAGAAACGCTTGGTATGCCCGGTAGAATGGGTGCCTTAATCCCTTTACGATGATTCCAAGGAGAAGCAGGAAAATGCTCCCATTTACAATGGGAAATGATAAATGGTGGTGCTTGGGAGCGCGCCAATAAATTACATGGCTCCGGATACTGGGAAGCTCATTTGCAAGTGACGTCTGGATTACAGTTGGAAATTAATATTTCATTCAGGTACCCAATGAGTAGAGCAGATGGAAAACCTGTTACGCCGCCGCCGCCGCCGCCGCCGCCGCCGCCACTGCCACTACATCTACTTTTTGGACTAGCTATTAATGGCCATGCCATAGCAGAGAGTGTCGTTTGCAGATTTGGATTGCCATTTAAAATTTTATGACAGAAAGTCGCCCGCCGGCAAATTTCGCCAAACATTTCCATTCCATTTGGTAAATAATTGTTCCCCATTTGCCAGGAATTTAGTGCAATTCAAGTGAAAACAGAGCAAATGGCTCCTGCTGGTATTTCGCCGGCTTGGAAATGCTGAAAAGTCAAGGAGGGTTTCGTAAACAAATTTTACGAGCTGAGCAATTGGTAAATAAGTTATTACGAATCGATTGAGTAACACCTTGATGTTATTAGTCACAACAGAGGTGATTTGTTTTGCAAATAATATTATATTCAATCCAAATAAATTCTTAGAATTCAAATTTACATTCTTGGTTGCCGAAAAATTCACAACGGACGCATTCCTCGTGGACCCAAAGGCTTGGTTGCCAAGGTAAAACTGGGACATTGCCAACTAAGAATAATAAAAGACTGTTAGAGTTATTTATTCAAATATTTGTCATTGCTGGCGAATTTACGGAACCGGTTTTATGATTTTAGGATAATTCACATTTCCGGTCGACTTGTCCATAATCCGATACCCGATGGAATTTGGGCCCAGAAGAAAATTGGTCTCGGAAAAGGTTATGGCAAAATAAACAGATGGAATAATTATAAGGGTTACTTTTAATTAACGTGTTAAACAAATATATACAGGTAAAAGAAGGGGCCCGGTGTAAATGATAAATTATTCGAGTGCCACACGCGAAATTCCTTTCCGGCTTTTTATCTTTGCCTAAAAAGTGAAAAGTAAACAAGAGCTTTTGTTGTAAGGCGTTCGTTTTCCAGTGTGCGAAAACTGAAAAATGCCATTCCCCACCCATTTCCTTGGCGAATTTTAGCCGTTCGGTTCTGGTAACCGCTAACTGAGCGAAATGTGTACAGACCAGGCCGAGTTAATGAAATTCCGTTCTCCGTGGCGAAAAGGAGGACGATAATTCTTAGGAGGCAACACCAGCCAGCCACCCTATGTCTTGACTTGGCTCTGGCTAAAACGAAAGATGGAGGAACGGAGACCGTAAATGGGAGTCTGGGGATCGACTTGAATTTTATTTGAGCAAATGGTTTTGTTATTTCCCTCCTCCACTTCCTCCAGCCTTCCACTCTCTTAGTTTAAGTAAACCCCCCGTCGAATAATTCTATTATAAATTTGCGAGTGAATTGAAGCAAATCTGAAAATTTCTAAGCATAATTGAATTGTAATAATAATTTCTTTTTATGTATTTTCCATTTTTTTGCGGGCCACTAGGCAAAAGAGGGACCGAGAAAGAGACCATCTAAAAGCCACACTGGCACTGTGATAATTTTAGTCATCAAGACTCCATTTCTGGGGGTACACACTTATCTGAATAAGGACGGCATTAAATTTGCTCATCTCCAATGGCTCTCCAGAACACGATTTAATAAAAGAATGAGTCTAGATAAATATTGGATAAAAATTGAATTGAGAGACTGCTGCTCCTGTTTATCTCGAAAACTGCCCTTGAAATTGTTACCATTTCCCCCAAGTCCCGGGGTTATTAGAAGAGGACAGCAGTGTAGACGACGACGGCGACAACGTCGACGACAGAGCCGGTGACATGGAATGAGAAAAACCATTACTGGAAAAATGTATAAGAGAAATGGTTAAAGTGCTCGGTCCAAATGGACACCATGACGACCTTCATCAACGACCATATTCAGACATTTCATCGGTCTTGTGCATCCGGGTTGGATGTGTATTCCTTCTGTTGTTTTTTGTTTTGTGCTACCATTAACACGACGACGCCTCTCCGGTCCGGGGGACGTCCTGGTAAATACCATAAACTTAAATAGCAATAAGAAATATGAAATTTAATTTGCAAACTTTGTCCATTTCCATAATAGGAATTAACTTTTTTTCCGAGAGCCTTCTCTGTTTCCCTTTGCTGTGGCATATTACCCGGCCTGATGGTTCTCTTCATTTCCCAGAAAAGAAGGCCAGGCAACCAAATCTTCAATTAGTAACGCTATTTTTGTGGGCTTCATCGTCCTCCTCCTTATCTTTGGCGCTGAGTATATCTGGTCCAGGATCTGTGTATTATGTGTCGCCCGGCATTATTGTTTACCGCATATTTGTCCACTGTGAAAGGGGCCAGACAGACACGTATTAACTGGGCTTCTGCTGGGCGCCCGGAAACAATATCTCTGCCCATTTTTGGATCTAATTTCGTTTTCGGCTTATTAAATTTGTTATTTGGACAAAGCGAGTGAGAAAAGATGGCACGTTAAAGTGAGAAGAGGCTGTTTAAAGCCAAAATCCAACAGTTATATGGGTAGAATTTTATGGTATATAGTCCAGGTCTTGTATATTTAGCCATTATTTGACTTCAAAGGAAGACACAAAAGCCAACAAAAGGTTGTTTGGCACCATTTAACAATGCCTTTTTTATTTACAATATTTATGAATAAACAGGGCATCAGCGCGAATGCTTTGGCAGTGTTGAGAGAAGAGTCATGGGAATGGGACTAATTTTAGCCTAACCAGGTCGGTAGGCAATAAACAAAATTAATTTACGATTTCCCAATAAAGGGCCCTCAATTCATATGGGAAAAGGTGGAGAATGGAAAAAGGGCAAAACATATGTTTTCCGAGTGAATTGTTTGGTTTTAGCCCACGCAAAATGCCACTCGCATTGAGGATTTGTGCCATCCATGACCGGTCATCGATATCTGAAGAATGAATCGACCATCCCTACTTATGTGTGTCTAAGCCAGACGCTGCTTTTCCCGTTCGCTCCTCGAGTGGTGGTAGTGGCGGTGATGTCGGTGGATGATGAGACACATAAAGAGGGAAACTTATATCTCGGAACACGTGATGAATGACACATTGAATTACGAATTGAGAAATGAGGATAAGATGGATTGCTTTGCTGTATTATGGCAGGAATCACGTTCCGTGTTCAGCAGGAGGGCACACAATGTCTTGAGAGCAAACCAGAGCCAAGAGCTTCAAGTTCCATCTGAACGATTCCTTGAACTGGTTATTCAAAACCGGAAAAGCGATGCGAGATAAATGTCAAGTATAGTGTTTCAAAATAACACTTTTAGCAACCGATATTGATTTATGGTCTGATGTCTGTGCAACGACAAGGAACATCAATTACTCTTTATTGGTTATCAAGATTATACTTGTGCTTGTTGAATACGACAAACTGAGAGCCATTGTTTGATGTTTTAAAGATCTTTATATTGTGTAATACATTTATCTCATAATAATAGCAATGGTGCTTTAAAAATTTGGAACAGATTAATAAAATTATATCCACTACTATTTTTTTTAGGAAACTATGAAAAATCGATAATTTGTATTTAATTTCAAATATTCTTTATTTAGTTTCCACTCTTTAATTCCCAGGCGAGCCCTTGGACTCACTATATTTGAGTAGTACTATATATCAGACTTCGAGGACGACCAGCGGAATGATGGGACTGAGGATATGTTTCGGACATTTTTGGAGAAGACTGACAGTAGATAGATTATCGTGAGGAGTGGACGGACGATTTGGACAGTAATGATGGTAAATTGGTTATAATACAGACCAAATCAATTGAAAAATTTTATATTAAATGACTTATTAAATTTTGATTTGATTTTTTATTATATATTCAATAATTATATTTATACATTATAATAAAGCAAGTCAAATGGCAGATTTGGGAAAATAACGAAAAATAAATTATTTTCTGTAAACACAAACAAATATGTAGAATTTACAATCTTATGTTGCCAGAATTATATTTTTTCAAACCAAAAAACACACATTGTAAAAAACTAAAAATTTAAACTACACATAAATATTTAAATTAGATTCATAGCAGAGTTTTCTTTGAGAATTTGAAATTTGCTGCAAATGTGTTTGATATTTTATGATGTCTTATTCTAATTAATGTTATATAACTCATTTGTTAATCTAAAATTTTCCGGATATAATTTATTTTATGAAAAGCTAATTCTAATATTTCAAATTTTGTAGTGGAGTTGTCTGGTTGGGAAAATTTGAAACCTGGTAACTCGTCTTTGAAAAACTGTAATTCTAAAATATTTATATTTAAAATTAATTTTTTCGAATTTTTCCTGTAATTTTATAATTTTAATAACAAATTCTGACATTACAGTTTGAAATGGTATGAATTTTTATATCGTTTGTGCTTTTAAAAAATCCTAATTATTTGGATGCTTCAGATTTGATTTATAAAGTTCGAAATAACTTTTTCGGTTTTGTGATATCCAAATTTCAGCAGACAATTTCCGTTTAAAAGTTTGTTCAGTGTCTATAGAAAAGGTTCTTTGTCCTTTCAAATTGCCAACAATGTTGTTTTATTATTTGCTTATTCGGCTATTGTTTCAATTTATATATGTTTTCATAAGATTTATAAGCTCGTTTCCCAGTTTCGAACTTTGTCCTAAACAATCGACAATGGAAATAGAAAACATTTCATACTATTTATTCAAAACACTTTAGGTGTGATCTAAATTTCTGAACTCTTTTTTTTTATTATTAAAATGAGATTTGTGTCATAACTTTTGGGGTTTTGTTTATTCTACGAAACTTTTATGCTTCCCAGATTTGCGCCCTATTAAGAAATTTATTTTTACATTTCTCGTTAACTTTAATGCTAACTTAATTATAACAACATTATTATGAGTTCTTAACTTTTAAGTTTTCTTTATTATTTGAATGAACTTTATCTGATTCTGAATAAAAGTTTTACAATAAAGTTTAGGTTAGGGTTTTATGACGAAACTTATTTACAAAAACCACTAGAAAGTAAAAGGCAATTGTTTGCACTTTCTTTAAAATATGTCCTGTTCAGAGTCAAAAATTGATATGAAACACATTTCAAAATATTTAGAATTTAGCCAAAAATTAAAATATTGAATAATAAAATCGAAGTTTAATTGAGTTACTCGTAAAAGTCCACCATAAAATTAAAACTACTTCCATTTCCTTTCATTAAATTTAAAGGACTTGTTTTTTTATATAAACTTCAAAGATATTAAAATATACATTCAATGTATTCATCATTCCAGATGATTGGTTTGCTAAATTTGGAACAACAAAACTTTACAACATCGCCTATATTTTGAAGAATCTCATTTGAATAAATCGATATGGAAATCCAGTTAGAAACTAAAATTGATGCCCCACTGACATCAAGTATATCATGCCCTGATATGAGTCCTTTGCCTTGAGCGTGTGATTAATGTTGTGCTGGAGGGAATAAAATCGGATATTTCACATAAACATAATTATAACAAATTGAATTGAGCATAAATAGCATTAAATCAATAAATTGTAATTGCAGTCTGTTTATGGATTTACAGGGTGGGATCGATATACAATAATTTATTGATTTTAAACATGGAGGACGTGGGAGCGGGTTGAAAGTGGAAGGAATTACCCCGACGGCAATCAAAGTGGAATACAATTTGGTTTCCCATATTTTTTCCATAACACTCATCAATTTCAGTCCTCGGCGGCGTCGTCGTTTTCTTCTTCTGTACAAGGCAAATGATGTGAGCAAATGTTATTAACCCAGAAATATACAATCACAGCGACTGAGAACACTGCCAACTTATTCCATTTACGAAATGGAGCTCAATTGCATACGGAGCATAATAAGCATTTATAAATATTCCCTTCATAAAGCGACTTGCCTTAACGAATTACGTTACAATACATGGAAGGAGAAATGTGTACAGGAACAATATTACCCTATAAAACACTGATAATAATGTTGTCGTTTTGTCCAAAGCTAAGGCAGGAGCAAGCAGACGACGTCTCTCTCCTTCATTGCTGTTTAAGCTTTAAAATAATATTATCCTGCAAGCGACACACAGCTTGCCGTCAAAATTGGTCTTCTCCTCCTTTCCATAACAAACACCACTTGGAAGGCACTCACTGCCTTTTAAATTTTACAAAGAAAAACAGTGTTGGCCAAATGGCTACACTCTTCAAACTTAAGTGAAACAATTTGCAAGTCTTAGATTTTTGAGGAATTAATTATAAGTGGCCAATTCTACTTTATCTTTTAAAAATAGTTCAATTTTTTTTATAAATTCTTATTTTGAGAATAATTTAATACTTTCATGCATTTTAGTTGCATAAAACTGGTATTATGGCACTTATGCTGTAACTAGTGCTATAAAAACGTCTTCAAAGAATTCTTTAAGAATTTAATTGATTGATATTATGACACTAAAATTTGTTCTGTCAAAGTGGTTTTATATCACAAGTGCTTTTCTTTATTATAAAAGTAAAAGAAATCCATGAACGTGATATGGAAGTACATAACTATTGAATGAAACAACTATATCGGTCGGAACTATTTAGTAATTACAACTATGTGCGAGAGAGGGATACAATATATAGTACTCTCTCTATCACTTCGAAAGTATGTCTCGGCTAAACTAAATTTTAAATTTGAATTTTCATCAAACTATGTCTATTAGTTTTTAGTGTTATTTTATTAAAAATTGCATAAAATTTCGTATGAAACACTATTAATAAACATTATTAAATAACTGGCACATTTGGTAAACCATCACATACGCTCGGACTTTAAAGGACCCTTGTGTTTATCTCATCAACCTAGTTGTATAAATAACTATAACAATTTTAGTAAAAATGGTATTTCAATGAATTTTTCGAAATTTTTATAAAACACTAATGCTTTAAAGAAATCTTTATACCCATCTTTAGCAGAACAAATATTAGTGATTTAATATGAATTTTATGCAACTTAAAGGTAAATAAATTATTGTTGAAAGTAATGGTATATTTAATTTAAGTAGTATTTTCCATTAGGGAAACTCTCTAATAATTCTTAATGTTAACGATGAAACCAAGTTATAATTAATTAATTTTCCGCTTTCAATTAGTGAAATGTGCGAAATTAATAAATATGTTGATGGTTGATAATAAGATTGTTTTCTTTATTTGTAATATTCATTATCATTAATTATTAATTATAATATTTATTTTCCTGTTCTTTTAATACTCCTGTTTATTAGGAGTTCATGTAAAGCAATAATGGTAATTAATACAGCGGTAATAATTTTCATGGCAAACGGGCGTCTCCATGGATGGCGTGCTTAATTTACGTTCGGAATTAATTTTAACTGTGAGCGTTATTTATACTAACATATTGGTATATTCCATAAATGAACAGTAATAATTCGAAATTATACAGTTTTAATTTCTTAATCATTAATTAACACAACAAGTTGAAAGGCAGCTGATTTTTCAAAAATAATAAATGAAATAATAGTGATAAATCGTATCGGAAGACAACGTAAAGAAATAATAATATTAAAATTATATTGGTACACAAAATCAATAATAATGCAAATTTAATGGATTTAAATTAAAATTTTGGAAAAACTAAAATTTTAAGAAGGTTCACTATAAAATCTGATAACTGCCATTATTTTATTGATGACACATCTTTCGGATCCTATGGCCACAGCATTTTAAGGACAAAATTTCAGTTTTAAATTTAATTCACACGTCAAAGTGAGTTCAAAAATTTTCCACTAGATGACGAACGTGTCAATTTGGTAATTTCCAGACACAATTCATTTAAAACAAATAGAAAGTAAGGTTACGCAGTAAGAGACGCAGTCAACCGACAGCTTTTGTATGAATTTAGAATGCTGTGCTTCTAGCTGGCGCGCCATAAATGGATTTTTTGCACTTTCGTATTGAAAAGGTTATCTTTTCGATTTGAGTTTGACCATTGTAACGGACAATTTTTTAAAATTAGATTTACGTGAATCTTTGGCGAAATTAAAAAAAAATATCCTGCTAGGTTGTAAAATCCGTGTTTAAACCCTGAAACGATGAGAAACTCGTATAATGGCTCGTATTTCACACTCATTTCTGATTTAAAAAACAGCCCATTTTATATCTATGTTGTACAAATAATTATTTGGAATCTCATTCCGAAAAGTTTGATTTTTGTGCTACTTTTTAAAACAGTGAAAATTATAATTTCGTAGTAATTGGACTCAATGTCGAATTTAAGGACTCATTTCATGTGCAAATGTGACTCTTTATTAAACGAGATTGTGCTATGTACAAAAATTAGACCTTGTTCGGATGTAAAATCTGTTATAACAGATTTTTCAAAATTATTTCTCATTTAAACTAACTGAT
Organism: Clogmia albipunctata; assembly: GCA_001014945.1. Lineage (NCBI taxonomy): Eukaryota > Metazoa > Arthropoda > Insecta > Diptera > Psychodidae > Clogmia > Clogmia albipunctata. Next base: position 40,487 of record JXOV01004096.1, read on the forward strand.
TTCACACCCTTTTAACAGAATAATTATTTGTAGTACTTGGATATACGAAATTAGGTGGCAATTAAAACTAGCTGTGCACAGAACTAACAACAAACCCCTCTTTTAGAGTGCATAGACCTATACTGCCCTAGTGTGCGGTGCTGAATGACGAGTCCAATAAACACTTTTATCCTTTCCCATCCCATTCATTTAGAGGAATTATTATAATAAGATACGGCATCAACGGCAACAATTTAGCTAGGGCCAGCCAGTGATAGGCAGGGAGAGTTAGGGCGAGTTATGCGAGTAGGAGCGTATGGCCGTCCACCATACCTCTGGTGATACGGTATGCAACAGCGGGTTGTGCGCCCAACCTACCAATCCAAGGATGTACAATCTTTTTTTGGAGAAAGAGAGTAATGAATATAAATACAAACAGCAATGTCAGTTTTCTTCGATTCCTAACTAACAAACTGTTTATAGACTCGACTGGGATAAAATGTAATATTAAATTTTTGTCAAATTTTAAAACATGACTTTAATTCGACGGTTGGTACTGTATACTGGGATATTTGCATTTCTGAAAAAAATATTTGTTTGCGAATCCATATTTGTTTATGCTCGGTGAGCGCTATGTGAGTTTGTTGATCGTAAAAGTAAATAGAAAGGATTTTTTTTTGCAAATTGAGCCTACCCTGACAGAACTCAATTGGCGATGGAGAGGCGGTGCGGTGGTCGTCGTCCTTTCGAACAATCCACTTCACAATAAAGCACCGGCAGAAATGGATGAGTTTTTAAGACCTATTCATAAACCGATTTTTTTATGCTCGGCTGGAAACATGGCTGTGTAAAAGTTTGTTGAATGAGAGATCTAATCGAGCGTTCCTAAGTGTCCATAAAAGAGAAATGTGTCCCTGTTATCTACATCGAAATCAGCATTCAGAACGGACATAATTGTTGACTAAAGGAATTTGTCTTTGGTTATGAATTGGCGCTGTGCCTGAATACGGGCATAACTCTTATTTATTGGCAATTTGAAACGAGACGGGCAATAGCTATTGGCTGCTAATTGCTATCCAATATTCGGGCTGATAAAGTTGGAAATTATTACTCTGAACGACCTCCAGGGACTTGAATATTTCATATTTATTCCGAATTAGGAAATGGCTGGGGAAAATTGTTGTCAAACCGGAAGTCGCCATAATATTCGTATAAATAAGTAATAAATGATTGTACATAAAAGTTTTTGGTACCGAATTTGTATCGATTTATCGGCGATGGATGAAGCAAAATTAAATTATTCAAGGTTCGTTATTTTCCTCCCTAAAATTAGGTTTATTTTGCAAACGTGCAAAACCGTGGATTAATATTTTAAAAATACTCTACTCAAACAATGAGATATTGGTTTTTAAGAGTCTTTCAGTCTTGAAATGGTACTTTAAAGATATTCATCATACGTAAGAATCATTACCTCGCTCTTATGCAACAAAGTTATTCAAAAGCAAAGCGATTTTGAATGGAATTTCCATTTCGAACGGGAGAGCAAATTTACACACAATTTTTCCATTACGTTTAATCTTATTATTTCCATTTTCCTTTTTTCATCGTCAATTGAATTTCACATAATGGCTAATGGCAAATAAAATATATACATTATAAGTAATTATATTGTTATTTAATATGAACTCACATCCATTTCGTAAGAAATACAGGAACAGCTCAATATCTAATTTTTATACATATTATGCGGAAGTTAAGTAGAAAGAAATACATTAGGAATTAGGGTTTGATTTATTTCCTTTGTTACTCTTTTCTTAGATTATTATACAAAAAAAGCAATTATATAAGGGAAAATAAAATTAAAATTGGAGAAAGAATAAATTGAAAGGGATTTTATCTTTCCAATTCGGTTTGGGATACATTTCTTTATTTTGACAATAAGGTTCATTTCAACTATTGTTCTTAATTGTAAAACGATTCTGGAAATACTAAATCAAGTAAAACCACTATCTATTTGAAATAATAGAAATTTCATTTGATATGTTAATTTTGGACACTAATTCCAATTTTTTATTTTCGCATAGCGTTTATATAACTGAATTTCAAATGTATTTTGCGAATGAATCCATTCCAATTTTATTATACCACAGAGAGCCAAAACAGCGATTAACGGGTGTAAATGCTTTCCACCGAAAATGGCGTATCTAATCATGTTCTAATTTGCATTTCAAACGGTAATGGTGAGAGACACCATTGCTCGGTCAGATTACAGAGCGTAGAATTTATGTTCACCTCAACATAGATGAACTTTCATGTGTTTAATGAAACGGGTAAAGTAATGGCATTAAGTATTACATATACAATTAATTTTCAATTACAGTAATTTTATGTCGTATTACAAGTAGTTAGACTATTGAAAATAAATGTCATCACAATAGAATCAAAAGGTCATTAATAATTAGAACAATAAACAGAACAATGGTCAATAAATAGCTTCGATTACGATATTGAAATAATTGGATTGCGTACATTTGGGTATAAAAAATTGATTACCCACAAAGTGATAATAAACCACTTTTCGGGCAATACTTTATGCTCATATTTTTAATTTTAACAAAGGCCGTTTACACTAACAAAACACAGTTAAACCACGCCCAACCAAAGTGGCGTATATATAAAATTTATGGGTTTCTTTAACTGAGGTCACACTTTAATAATAAAGAAAAAGCACTTGTGCTACAATAACGACTTTGACAGAGCAAATTTGAATGTCATAATATCAGTTTTAAGCAACAAAAATGCATAATAGACTTGAAGCATACTTAAGAAGATATAAATCTTAAAGATCTGATTTATATTAAATAAACCAACATGATTAATGACTTATAAGGATTTTTATGCATTTTTATTGTTAAATATTGACGACATTTGTCGAACATTGATGAATATTGACGTATATTGGCAAACAATATCCGACACTCTCAAATTAAAATGGATATTTAAAAATTCTGTTCCGAATCAACATTTTGTTATGAAATAGAAACATAAACATCATTTAAAACTATTATTCAAATATTAGAATTTGTGCCGAAGATCTCCAAAGCGATTATAAATAAAGTTTCTCTTAATTCAGTGATCGCTGCAATGAAATTAAAGCTTAACAAACTGCGAAACCGCACTGGCTTCTTTTAATTTATTCAAATACAATTATGTTTATAATCAACAAAATGTGTGAAACATAGCAAAATATATTTTTTCCGAAATTTAATTTATTTAAAAATGCATTAAATATTGCATAAAACGCGGTCGATAAGCCTTATTAAACACACGGATCATCTTTAAAACACTCGCTACGCTCGTCGCATTATATTACCTACCAAGTCGTATAAATAACTATAATACATTTTTATTGTACGAATGTTCATAATGATCTACTAATATTTATTCTGTCAAAGACTTTTTCATCACAATAATGCTTTAAAGAAGTCACTATCATTTTTATCTTTATTGTGTGTGACTTCGTGATAGATTTTCATTAAATTGATCAAGTTCATATACGTATATGTAGTCACTTTTGTTGTAAATAGTTTACTGTTCTAACCGATGATTTAAAAATTAACTGAACATTTTATGAAATGCACATATCGGATCATTCCTTACGGTCGTAAATTAAAAAGTCTCTAGTATTTAATAATTCATCTTATTGATTATATAATAAAGCACTGATTCTTTGAAAAGGTTTTTGTCCGAACAAATATTAATAAATGAATATCAACTTTATTTAATCAAATTTCAATAATATTGAAATAATTTCACGTAATCTGAATTTGCAACATGGTATCATTTTGACAAGAGCAAGTGTGCAATCAATTATTTAAATTGGCAAACATGAGTTTTCAGGTCCTTAATCGCATTAACACATTTTATTATAAGCAGGGATTCCGGTTTAACACGAATCCGGAATAATCCCCATGGGTTCGACCACATTATCACACCAACAGGATCGTGATTGGCAGATTGAACAGCCCAATAAATTGGACGAAATAACAATTCGTATGTTATTGAATATTTAAGTGATAAAATCCTTAATTGGGAGATTTTAATTAATTATTTCAATAAAAATCAGAATAATACAATTACAATAAATTAATTAATTTTAATAAAATATACCTCTGTTTAATACCTTATATGTATTTTAATGAAAATTTGAACACAATTAACTGATATATCATATTATTTTTCAATCTTTTCCTTTGTAGTATTTTTAGGTATTTATTTTAATAACAATGTTATCTCAAATTACAAACAAAGTGTCTTCTATCAAAACAACAAAAGAAATGCGTGAAGGTGTACTAAAGTTTGGAATTGATTTTTTATTCATCCAATTTCCTGGATTTTCCCGAAGCTATTCATCCTGTTTCCTGTGCCGAAAAATTGAACTTGTCAGAAAGTAATGATTAATCTCGCAAACATTACCGACAACAAACTTATCATATAAATCCTGCAAAGAGACTTTGAAAGAACGACGTCAACGACAACGAAAAAAAAAGTGGAAAAGGCATCCGGCACATGTCATTGTGGCAAGTAATCTCTTACTTTATGGAATTATATTCACATTTGATGGAATAACATTCTTTTGAAGAAAGCTTATCTCACAAAGTTTGTACCTACATATTTGCAAAATAATTGATAAAAAAGAAAGTTGGAATGAGCATCATCATTAATTTGAGATAAACTCCTGTTTAAGCTTCTTCAACATGTTATTAAAATAATAACATGTATTTTAAATATGATTTAATGTCATGTTTCCCCAGTAGGTACTTGTGACAATAGCATAAAAAATTCATAAGAGACGACAAATTTTTGGACATCAATTATTACTTCCATGTTCAGTAAATCGTATGCTTCAGGGTAATAAATAATTGAAGAATTGCTTAGAATTTGTTTGAATTTGCTAAGGTAATAGAATATTAAATGTTCTTTCAGTTTAACGATCGCCTAATTAAATGGTGAGCTTTGTTTGGAGAAAGTTGAGCAGAACTTGTTTGTGGTAAAAGAATAAAACCACCAGATTTAGCTGCTGGCGTTGCGAAATAAGAAAACATCTCAACATAATGCTATCTAAATTGGCGAAAAGTTTCCTGGTATCATGTTTCAGTTCTTTGGGAGAGTTGTTATTCTTATTCAAAGAGCTTTCTCCTTCTCTGAAGAGGTGAAGACATTGAAACGCCTACTCACCGTACTTGAAGCAACTTGGTACTTTACCTCAATAAATCACTTTTGCATTGTTAAATTGCACAATTTCGTATTTGCGCACGAAACTCTTGAACTTTACGTTTCCTTGCGATGAACAGAAGAACACAAGTGGCACCACTAATTGCGGTAATGAATGTCGGACTTCTGATACGTTGTTATCAGGCACAGCCACTAATACAAAAACCCACTATTATAGTCTCTCTAATGAGGGTGTATTTTGTTTGCTGGTATCGTGACGTAAACTTGGAAACTTAATTACGGTAAACATATGGCGAGAAGAGGAGGAATCCAATTGGTCTGAAACTTAGTTTGATAGGAATGGAATTAATCGATGTAGGTCGAATAATATTTGCGGTCTTTTGCAATTTGGGAAATAATTTATGAGCACACTTTCAGGTGAGACCACTTCACTAAAATTGGACGTCTCTAATAATATTTGATCAGGTTAATTCCAATAATTATCATTGCACCAATTAAACTGATAAGCTAATAATACCATGGCAGAAGTCAGGTGTTTGTGTTTAATCGCCAAATTCGTAAATCTATTAATCCAAATAAACACGACTCGCTGTATCAACTGTCGAAAAGCAGGGAACAAGCTAATCTAAACCAAACTGAAAGCTTCGTATATCGCGGTTTTTAGAACAATAAACAAATGAATGCGAATTTTTGGCGTCTGCCAATTTTTAAGCACCCGCAGGAAAAATCTCCACTTACCCAATTCGCAACGATAAATATGATGGGTTTTGACACGAGTTCTATTTTTAACGATCGATCCAGTGGCTGTATTTTAGAAACAACTCTACCAGTTCGGGCATGTAATAAAAAGGCAATAATTCATAAACATCTGACTCTCCTAATGAACTCACTTAAGTGCCAAAATTATTGCAGATAAATTCGGCATATGACTATCGATCCGTTGAAAGCCAATACATATGTTGCTAGTGGAGAGAACCACAAAAGATGCTAAATTAAATTCGATTGGTGTGCGGCGGCGGCGGCGGTGGGAATGTCTGGGAAGGAAATCACAAAACCAGAAAATTGAATCCGAAAACCAAGGGAAATTTTAGCAGCCGATAACATGTTAATCGTGATATATGAGTCCCAGGCAATCTTAATGGTAGTGGGTGAAGGTAAAACCGAATGTGAAAATAAGAAAGCCATTATGCTCCCTATTCTAGGTTCCCTCTTGGCCATGTACAAGATTCATTGTTACTACTTTTCGTGTTTAATTTTCCTTATACAATATTTTGTTTGATTTATTTGAAATTCTCATAGTTCCCTTGGAAAAATGTTCTTTTCATTATGTCCCTGATTTTAAGCAGAACAATTTTTTGTATTTAAACATTTTATACAAATAAAAATAATCATTAAATTTCTGAAATACTTAAATATTATTAAAATTAGAAATGGTTATAAATAATAATATAAAATTTAATAAAACGGTATATTAAATGATTTTTTATAACTTGATTATAGTTAATTAAATATAGGGTACCAAAGGGATTCATCTTGTAATATAAAAAATACTATCTTCGTTCTATTTTACTACTTTTAGAAGAAAAAAAATATTATAAATACACCAATACATCAAATTTTAAGGAGACAGTCTTTATTAAAGCCAAAATATATTTTAAAGCCTTGGAGCTTTATAATGAAGATGTGTTGAGTATGAGGTAGAAATTGTTTTGATGAAATAAATAAGCTCACTTAAATCTTACAACGTTGAGACTTTTAAAAAGTTGATAGGTCAAAAAAGATGATCATTAAATTCTTCACCTTTAAAACCATTGATAAATTTACAACCATTGGATAACTTTAAGTTAAGGTTTATATTCTATTAAAATTGAACTTTAATAAAATAAGCTATTTTCAAATGATTATGCATACTAATTACTTTCTTTTAAAGAGTTCGCATAAACTGCTTTTCATCCTTTTTATACTTGATGCATTTACTTATTTAATTTAAAAACATTGTCAGTAAAAATTTATTGTCCAAATTGAGTATTTTCAGCGGTTATTGGGCTATAAAACTACTGAAAGGGTGTGAAATTGAAAAATTAATACGTTCGGAAGAGTGTCATAAAAATGTTGGGTAATAAATCGGGTGAGGAAAGAGTTGTAATGAGAAAAAATGGAAATGTAAAATGTTATGAAAGCTCCCACGATACGTTATATAGAGCTCTCTCTTATAATGACACACATTTCCCAACAATTGATATAAATGTGCTTCAATTTGGAATTTACACATCATAGGTAAAGAGAAATGGAGAAGGACGATGACAAGACTACGTGCGGAGGACGTGAGGGTAGCGCAGCAGCAAAAAACAGCCCTGAACCATTTTCAAATCAAGATAATGTGGATGAAAAAGGGGGTAGAATGCTTTAAGCGCCTTCAATAAATACAGAGAGCGACGATATTGAATCTTGGAATTATTGATTCCTCCACTATCAGGCATCGTGGCTTCGTCGTTGTTGTTGTCGTCTTCTTGGGGCCTACTCCCATTCCGCCTTGAATGGAAATTGGTTCGTTGATTCGGCTCAATAAATCACTTTAAGATTTCCGATCAACAGGAACAGTCAACCCTATCGTTTTATGTCGTTCGGAGAAGCACCACGGGTAAGAAGTGCGTGTAGTTTAATCACATATCCGGTGTCTGTCAGTGCTTCTTGATGGAAATTGTCTGACACTTCCTTTCAACACCTCCAGAAAAACACACACACAGGGAGACAAACATTGAGAGACATCTGTTAGCATCATCCGATTCTGCTCTGCTGCTTGACTGCATTTGTTGCCTCGGCGAAGATTATCAGAAACCCCATTCCCCCATCCCCTCAATTCCCACTGAAGGATAAAGGTATTAAGAACATTATATTCTCTTTAGACGACAACTTGGGATCGTACTTAATAACAAGCAATTCAGAGGACGAGTGGAGAATGGAGAGAGGCCAAAGCTGAGGTTAATTCAGAGGAAATGATGTCAAACTTTTTCTTGTCGCTCCTTCATTCATCCTCATTCTCCTCCCCCATCCCTCACCCTAGCTGATTGATATTTCGAATAAGTTGCCCAACTTAATTACACGACCAGTCTGTCACGGATACCACGGATTGGAAGAGGTGAATAGAAGATGGGGGGGATGGAATGGAGGCCCAAAGTTGTGTCTCTTGATCTCTGTACGGAGAAATAACACCGTAAGTCGTGGAGAATGTGGAACACGGCATCGATTTGCATACGAATGTTTTAATTATGCTCCTCCGGTTAATAGCTGTGTGTCCTTCGCCAGGAAGTGCTGCCATTCGCGGTGTGGTGAATAGTCAAGAGTGTATGTGGTGAATTTTAAACAAGCAAAGGAAACCCGCACACCAAAAAGAGGAAATGAATGTTTTCCATGAAATTCAATAAATGTTTTTGATAAATCTGTTTCTGTATTATTTCAACGGAGATTATATTTAAGGCATTTCCACATTTATATGGAAATTCAAAAGAAATCAAATCAAGATTATTGTACCTCTGGGTAATATTAATGATTTTAAAACCAGGAGAATGATGAAGTAACAATGTTATTATGAATTTTGTAGATGAAGTAATCAAAGTTTATCAGGTGCTTTTAGATTAGAGGAGAAAGTATTTGGGCGGATCTCTGATGCTTCTGATAAATTCAAATTAGTTGTATTATTTCCTTGTAAATAACCATGATATTCTGAACACGATTTTTGGTCTTGCTTTTATTTTATGTAAAAAGTTTAATAATAACTTTTGATAAAAGAATTTTCTGTTCTTGGTAATTTTTTGGTTGACATTTTAATATTGATTTTGTATGGGTAATATTTAATTAAATTAAAATTTGTAGGTGGTGAAATTGAGATAATATTCATTTGTTTAAAATACTTTTTTTTAAATATAATTTAAAATATATTAAATTATATTTTAAAAAAAACAAAATAATATAAATATTATACACATTCTTCGACGACACAACAACCATTACGGGTCTAGGTATAACCAATTGGTTTTAAGTAATCAAAGTTACCAAATGCCCTATCGATTCATTTGCCAATCTATCCTAATTGACAATTGGCTATCATGTCTAAGAATAATTATTTTTTAAGATGTGATTAGAATCATGAATATATGATTCTATATAAAGTCTATTTAATGAAAGGTTACGATACAGAACACATATACTCGTACTGCGAAGAAGACCATTCCCCTCATAACTTCCATATGTATCCATTAATTTAATAGCAGCAAATTACTAGTATTATATAAAGATCCCATTTATCTCTTCGATTCCATAAACTCCATCCAAGCTTTGAAACCTGTTTGGTCGAACGAATAGTATTGACGATAGTAGTTGTTCGACAGTTGAGACTGGGATATTATTTCTTGTAAAATGTATTTAATCAAATATTATTCACAGACTGTTGTTAGTGTAAAATAGTAATGAAATTGAAAAGAAAAAAATTACGGTCTGATCGGGGCTCGAACCGAGGCCCATCGCAATGAGTTCTATGACAACCGACGCTTAACCAACTGCGCCACATCAACCCACAATAATACATAAATTCAACATATTTTGATTCATACTAAATATAATGTTGGTAGATTTGTATAATTTCATATTCGGGAGCTTTACTCAGAACTTTTCCCATTAAATTCCATTACGGAACTTCGGGTAGTCTCAACCTCAACCAACGGGTGTTAGACTTTTCGTGACTATTTGTTATCAGTGTATTATTAATCAATTAATAGCACATAGACCAGTTGAAAAAGGACCAAGTCAATCCTACCAGCCCAGGAATCAAACCCATGGCTTCGAAGAGGTAGCTGGATGCGTTACTACATCGGCTATGAGGCCGGAAGCTTGAGTAAATTGTAAACAATTTCTATACCATATGAGTTATTATAACGATTTATATAATATTTTATTGGAAAAACTTTTAATTTATTATGAATTATTAGGTTAAATATGTATATTTCCTTCATAACAGATACAACTTTAAGATATAGTTAAAAAATTATAGTTTAATTCAAAATGATTTGATATTTTATGTTTTAATTGTCATAAAACTCCTTTTTACTGATAATATTAAATGAGATTAAAAACTAAAAAGACCAAATTCTCAAACTTTGTATTGAAGAACTTCACATGCGACTTTGCTCATTAATAGTAAATGTTTATATTTTTTAAAAATAGACAAATGCCTAATTCTCAATAGCAAAAACTAGTAATAAGTCGAAAACTAATAAAACAACTTTAATGACCACTTAACACTATTTCAAAAACCACTTCATGCGATCGCGAATTGATGTTCTCTTCTTAAAGTAGGTTTATTGGGCAAGAACTTGTCAATCAATACACTTATAGAGAGTTGATAGTTTGGTACATTAAATCAATTCTAATCCCATTAACATAAAATTTTTGTCGTACTTGGACTTTAAAGTGGTATTAGTTTAATTATTGAATAATAACATAAGATAATTATATTTTTTATATTCAGAACAGTATTATATAATACTGATTCAAAACCCATAAACAATAAAATGTCTTTTAATTAATATGGATAAAACGTTTCCATAACTGCTATTACCATATGTGAATTTAAAGATCTTCCGCGTTGCGTTGACCATATTTCAACGGTGGATTTGAACTTGAGCCACTTCACCCAGCGTAAACAAGTTATTTTTGGATCAAAAGCACACATTTTACAAGTTCGGCAATTTGTACGAGGTAATTGCTGAAATTTATTGTTCTGGACCTGGTTCAAAATCAATATTGTTCAAGTAAATTTCGCCAAAATCCGTTGGTAAACTACTAATATTTGCCCCTGATAACAGATTTCGGCTATAAAAAGCACGTGATAATGGCATCACTTTCCCGAAGTTTGCTTAAATCGGCGCCATTACCTCTAATGTGTAACATTACCCCACTTTGGCAACAACTGGATGCGGAGAATTACGTTAATTGCAGGAGCATAAAAAAGAAATAATTTAAACGGTATCACTCATTACTTTTCACTACCACCATCCCATTTTTTTGCAAATATGTAAAAGGGCATCCTTTGTGGGTTTAGGTGTCGCCTTTGGATAAGTAACTTTGAAATTAACATCTCTGTACACACACTCTAAATGGCATTAATTTGCGAAGAAATGCGAATTAATGAGGATAAAGTTTGCTCCATTGCGGTGCTGGGTAGTGGTGATTAAAATCTCAAAACTAAAAGAGGAATGTGGCACTTGAGGGAGCACAAATTGCCATTTCCTAGCCGCAACAGAGCCAAGGATATTCCGGGCGGTCTTCACGAGTAATCTCCTTGTCAGCCGAGCGTTAACAATTAAATAGATACTGTGAAGACAGGCCTTTGAAATTCTGCTAATGGATTTATCCACGCTGATGTCGAGTATTTTCCAGCACAGACCTTTTCTCCTTTGCTCTCTGTCTCAAGAGTAAATCAACAGCCCATCACCCAAAAAAAAGAACCAAAGCAAAAATACTTTTATCCACTCAACTATTTCAATCCAACTGTGAGCCATTACCTGTCCTACTCAATCCGTATAAATGGCCCGGCACCCACAAAAAAGTAAATAATTAAAGATAATGTCAGAGTTGATATTTCAACAAGTTTAATGGGAGACAGGGGGGAGGGAACAGAACTGAAACGTAAATGGCCAGAAAAAAGGAGGTGAAGGAGGATGGTGAAAACGAGAACAACGCAAACAATAATAGATTTGATCTTCGTGCAGTCGTGACAAATTTATCCAAAGAGCCCCAATCGTATTATCATTCCGCATAGTGCGAAATCTCATCAAATTCAGAGCAGACTCCTCTGCCAGCTGGTCGGTTCACAAAGGCAGTGGCCAGACCGGCAAAGAGTCGCAAAATAAATAAAACGGTAATTGGAAAAGTACCCCGATCCACTTATGTTCATTGAATCCTCGATGGGCCTCACGATGCTCTATGCCTGATTTTTCCACAACACATTTATGCGAAAATCAACACAATCACACACGTCCACCTCATCTGCATTTTAATCACTTGATTACTATTATTATTTTTAATTTGCATTCTATTGATTGCACCTCAATTGCACGACAACCACCCACTGATCCGAATTATTCATCAATGAACCAGCACCACTCATTTCACAAGTTAACGGTTATATCCACGAGACACCACAGACTCGTTTCAATTACTCTGAAAGCACACGTCCGATTTGCGAATTTTCGTAACTCCAAAGAATTGCACGCGACAACTCGTTTCAAAAGCGTCTGCACAGCGCCGAGTTCAGAAGGAAACTGAACAATTGTCCGTGAATTTTCCGGCACTTACTGCTGGGCTTGGATTTCAGTTCAAGCCGGTGGAAAATGTACCCAACGAATTCAAATCAAAACAGAAAAGTATTTTCGTCGAAACCCAAAAACGCATGCGCTGGATGTTTTGGACAGCGTATGCTTGAAGCAAGAGGGGAAATTCAACTATAATATAATATTTTTGTTCAAGTTAAATTATTTGGAATAAAATTTATTATGAAATACTATATAATAGTTAATATGATATTAAATGTTTTTCATTACAACGTGAACTTTATAGAATAAAATATATTATATGTACAGTGGAATCCAGTTAATATAGCATTGAAGTGGAAAGTTGGTCATACTAAGCGGACGATATACTAGGCATATTAAAGAAAATAAATAAAATACTGTTTTTTTTCATATATACTCAATTATTCATAAGGATATAATACATAGAGATTATTTAAAGAAACACCTCAAAACAAAAAATTTACGCAAAAAGTTCTTAGACATTATATGAAAATTTTATTCATTTTGCACTAATTGCAGATAAAAATGCATGACATTTAATTATCGATTACTGTCTGTGAGACTCAAAGTCAATCATGGAAAGATTGAAAGCGAATTTGCTCCTATCTTGTTGTTATACCCATATAACCCGTCACAATTTCCAAAAGACGGTCATACTAACCGGATTATAAGCGTGTTATTATATCCGAATATTTTGTAATAGATTGTAAAAGATTCGCACGATTGTCATTAAAATAAACAAAAAATTAATATTTACATTTGTCTAGTTTATTAAAAATAAGACTATTGGTTTTTATTTCAAAATAAATTTTAATTACATTTTTTTCATAAATTTCTAATATTTCAAAACCAAATTTAACCATTTAAATTAATTAAAAATAAAATTTGTATAAAATATGATAGATACATCATTAAATATATAATATCTAAAGTATTATGAACGTAACCAACTATATCAAGTAAAATAAACGCGATTAATATTCACTAACGGCGCTGTCAAATGAGACCTCTGTTTTGAGAAAAAGACCGTTCTCTTTACTTTGGTAAAAACAGAATTCAATCCACAGCCACGCTTGCAGGATCTTGTCATTATCATGAAATTTTCCAAGGTCAAGTAGAAATTCAACTTTAAAGTCTTTAATCGAAAATATAAGTGGTATCTAAAAAATATTTAAATGTTTTAATTAAAACTGTATAAAGTATTTTGTACATAACACGTTCGATTAACATTATTGGACGCTTTTACAACGTTAGTGATTTCAATTAATCTTATTGTTCAATTATATCTCATCTTATTGACCTTGTAGGAAAAATAATTATCGATATTTAAAAGTGGGAGTTAAATTGTAAAATTGTGGTTTTAAATAATCACATCCCTTAATATTGAAAAGACATTCATCGAATTCTTTTAAAAATGTTCAATATTGTCAAAATAAAACATATTATTGGGAGCCATAAATATATTTCAATTATAAAAGCAATTGTTTTTTTTAAGGAAAACACTTGTGTGTATCGTTTTAATTGAATTCTGAAACAATTTATTAATAGTATTGAGAGCGATCTTAAATTTGAAGTATTTTAATAAGTTCTTTAATTAAAAAAAACATATATCTATGGTTAATATATTTCTTTCTAATTTATTTCCTTGTTTAAATGTATAATACGATAAGTTAATACATTAATCTATTTTAATTAAGAATAAATTGTCAACATCATGCCAATTTCTCCGTTTTCGTAGAACAGACAACTTGAATCAAATGCCTCTCGCAAATTGAATAACTAAAACCTGGAATATTAATTGCCTTCACGAGTGTTCTTTGAAACTTGAAAAATTCCCGGAAGGGAATTATAAACCTTATTACTAATCCCAATTTTAAGATTGAAAAACAAGCTTCAAAACAAGATGAAAGTCGTTAACACCATTATATTGCCTAGTATCAAATATTTTTAAATATAAATCTATTTTAATAGCTTTCGAAAATAAAAACATGGGCAATCATAAATAATAGATCAGATACTTGTACATCTACATCCTGCGAAAGTTGGGAGCATAGAAAATAATGAACAACTCTCGTGGCATTAAAATTTAATTGGGTAAATGGTCAAACACTTTTGATTATCTCTAATTAAGTTATAATGAGAGTTTTTAGAGAGTACCTTATTAGCTATTAATAAATTATATTATAAATTATATGAATTCACAGAAGAAAAACATATTTTTTCGACTTTTATTTAAAACGTAGATGAAAAAGGCTTTTGTTTGAGCTAATAAATTAATTATTAGAATATTTTCAGAATTTTATAAATACAAAATTTATTTCTGAATCAAATGCCAGAAAACTGAGATAAAACTCAAAGCGATCATTTGCCAGAATAAAGACTTGGCACAATGCTGATATTTATGACAGTTTTGATACTTTTGACAGTTTATGTTAATACGAGGTTTTATTATTTTTGACGTTTAAAGCGTCTAATAAACTTTTATCTACGGAAAATGTCAAGTGAGTACCATGAATATACTAACAAAACTTTAAAATCAGACAAATTAAATTTAGTTATGCTTAAATAAGTTATATGATTCTATCAACCTTACAATATATCAATTAAAATACTGAATGGGTGTTCATTAATAAAAAATTCATTTATTACAAACAAATTTGTCTCAATGTCAAAAGCAAGATTTTATTTCTTTTCTAAAAGGAACGTGTATTATTTATACAGTGGCATGTCACTAAGTGGTATGACATATTTTTAAAATATTTTTTCGAAAACAATGACAAACTGGCTTTTCTTCAAAGAAGTAATTTGATTTACAGTTTCTTTTGACGCACTGGAAGATATTAACAAGAAGGGAAAGCTATACTATATAACTCATCCAACTTAAACTCCATAATTTAATTTAATTTTATTACCCTTGAAATAGACAAATTAAACTAGAAACTTTTCAAATATATCTCTACATTGAAATTTATTTTAGTAGTACTCGTACTTTCAAAATTATAATAGATATTTTCATCAAGGCCAAGGATGAGAAATCAGTTATTTTAAACGACGAAATGGGAGTGAAATACGAGTTTTGTTACACAAATGGAGTTTATAGATACCAATTTTTTTTTTTTATAGATTATGACTTTGACAAATTATTTTAAATATTGTTTTCAAATAATTGATAAACACCCTTTAATATGTTCCAAAGTGAGTTTCTATAATTTATTTCCCAAATTCAAGCGTACAAAAATTAAAATTAGTTCATCATTTAGTTAGTTGTATACATCAGTGAAAGGGATGAGTGCAGTTGCCTCGAACACACCCATGGATTTCGTGGCTGAAGTACGTGTCAATGGGACAGTGGTACTGAATTGGGATGAGGTTGTGGTTGCAGAAGAAGTACGACTGGCAATCAGCTTCATTTGGGTACAGACCAAATTGGGGGCATTCGAATTGTGGAATTGGGGATCTTGTGGTTGTAGTGGTGGTCTGGGTGCCAAGGTCGCAGGGAATGCACTCCTCGCCGTCGAAAATCTCGCCCGAGGGACATCTGTAGAGCGACGGATACAAGTAATGTACGTCGCCAACCACTTCCGACTTGCAGATGTAGAAAATGTTTTCGTTGCCTGTCCAGGCCGCCTTCTGTCCTACGTAGTTGCACGTGAACTGTTCCTCGAGGCACACATGGTCGTCCGTGGTCAAAGAGCAATCGCCAGTCGCCGCGTTAAAAGCCCTGTTCGAGCCGCACTCCACGTTGATCGCTCCGAAGCTGTTTCCGCTCTGGTAGCACATGTGGTACTTCTGGCAGTCGTACGGGTCGGGGAAGATTCCCACCGAGGTGCAGACGAAATTCTGATGGTGGCCCACGTTGTTACACGGTCCCGGCCTATTGGAACAGCCTCCCTCCCGCAGATTGCAGAACAATCCGATGGAATTGTCGCACTGCTCCACCGGAATCGTCTCCCAACGGTCGTCCCACTTTACGCAGGTGGCCAGCACCGAGCAAGAGTAACAAATTAGTCCCGGCGTTTGTCGTTCCTCGCAGGAGTTTGTCTCGTACGGCGCTATTCCACTAAGCACTGATTGTGCGGATGATGCTGCATTATTAAAGAGCTTGGAGTAGAGGAATAAAACGGTTAACTTATTATCTCCATCGTCTATATTAAATCTAAAACTTAACATTAAAATATTTTCAGAAGTTATGTTTTAGTTGTAGTAGTATATTTAATTTAATGTGATAGATCTTCATATTTGTGTTAAAAATGATAAAACTTGGCATATCTTAAGATGTCTTCATATTAGTTTTAAATAGGTTTTTTTTTCAGTTTAGTGTTAACTGTTTATAATTTGACAATTATAAATTAGTGAATTTAGTAAAATTATCTGTTTTCAATCGAGAAATTTGCCTCTATGGTCTATGGTCCCTAGACTGCCTCCTCGAGGTCATAGGATCAATCCCGGGTGGATATTTTTCTATCGCGACAAAGTTTCCATTTGTGAATATCAATAACATTGTGAAATAATATTCATAGCGAATAATACATAGGTAATGGCGCAAAAAAATAAATAAAATGGGTGGATTGACTGGATCCGTTAACAACTTGTCTGCTATTAATTGACTAAAAAAACACTGAAGAACAAATAGTCATGAAAAGTCTAACGTCCGATGGTTGAGGTTGAGACTACCCCAGTTCCGTAATGGAATGTAGTAGGAAAATTACTATTATCAAAGAAATTAACAAGAAATGACTTTTAAATTATTTGGTGTACTCTTAAAAGCATAGTATGGATGAGTAAACAAGTGTCACTTTATGTAAAAATTCTTCTAAAATTATTAAATCCCTCTAAAATTATCTTATTTTGCAATCTAAAATTGTTTTGAAATTCGAAATGTGTAACTTTTTTGCTTTTTTTCTTTAAAAAGGACAATTATTACTGAAAATACTTCTAAAATCTGTTTTGCGTGTATTTGAATGAAAATGATGAAAAACTTGTCCTCATACTCCCCACTCCCTTGAAAAAATCGGCTCATTTACAAATACAGTCGGCTCTTGACAATTCAAATCTTCAATAATTCGAAGCTCTCAATAATTTGAACCTCTCCCGAGGTCCCTACAAAATCTCTTATTTTTAACAAAATCCATACAATTTTGTGCTCTCGGTAATTAGAAAGAAAAAACCTCTGTTATTTTCCAAAAACACGCGTTAATTCGAATTCATCGGTGTCTAACACTCAACAATTCGAAGTTTCAAATTTTTTATTGCAGCATTTCAGTCGCCGTTTCTCTTAAATAAATTACTGAGCAGCAGCAATGGAACCAATGGATAATTCGAACACTTGATTATTCAAAGCATTTTAAGGGTCTCTTTGAGGTATGAATTATCGAAAGCTGACTATTTTTCACTGCTGAAAAAGATACACATCACGACACTAAAAATGTTAACTATTCAATATTTGATTGTAAAATAGTAAAATAGTTATTTGTGCTACAAAGGTTTAAGTTTTAAGCGAGGAAATAAGTGAAATATGAGCCGTAAGGCGAATTTTTATCAAAATATATTCAATATATTGTATTATCATTCTCTTTAATAATTATTGAAAAAAATATGTTTTGTCTATTAAAAAAATTATAAAACTCTCTTTAGTTGTAATTACTTAATAACAAATATCATTCTATAAAAGTACTATTAAACTTTACAAATACTCCTATTTCATAAAAATAAATTATTCCTTGTAAAGCGGGTAACACCACTTGTAGCACTTTTTCAATTTACCAAGGTTTGAGATTACATGAACTTGGAATTTAATTACTACGAATATTAGGTACTAGTCACAAGTAAGTTAGTAGGGGCGACCTTGAACCAATTCTTCAGAGTATTCGCACGTGATTGCCGCCGCGTTCAACTAATGTTTTAGTACATTTTTAAGTTACACAGAGGAATAACCAGTAATTTACAGCACTTTTCCGGTTCATGTTTTGCTTCGCTTTGCTTTCTTACACCACTTTTCCACGATAATATGCTTTCTTACCAGGAACTGAATAATAAATAGAAATCCACATATATATCGAATCATGGTCAGTTTATATTTATTATGTAATTAATTTAATTATATATTATTCCAATTGATTTTGATGACACTTTTAATAATGGAATTTTTGGAAGAAACTGATCAAATTGCAGCTTTAAATTGGACTTTTATAGAAATGTTGCCAATTATCAGTGGTTATTTGTTATCAATACATGTCTAACAATTGTCGTGATTGTTGTCTGATGTTACAATCTATGAAACCGTGGAACTCAGAGCCATGAAAAAGTCAAGAAAGTTGTTGCACTCTTTATTGGCGTCAATTTATTTCGGTTCTCAGGTGGATCGTTTAATGTGGAGAGGTATTTTCCGCTGTTATTGTTCAGACTGTGATTCATCCCTGGTGAATGCTATTCTACAATATCCTGGAATCGCAACAAAACACTTGTTTCGGTTTTTGCCAAATAATAAATAAATCAAATGTGAAACGGTCGAGCGGAAAACGAAGAAAATCAATTGCATTTCTGAAATTGATTTATTGTCCGATTCCTTCCACCTGATCGATCGATGATGGTCGCAATCAAAGTTCATTGCTCGTGTTTTCCAAATTAAATATGCCACTTTTTGCACACTTTAATTTGTTTACTATTTGATTGAGTAACTGCAAAACAAATGTTGCAATTGCAGAATGGGATATTCGTGCGAATAATTGCCCTAATTATGGCGATTCAAAAGGGACGCATTGAATAACTTGTAAAGTTCACGGCCATTTCCGACCTTTGAACTTTAAACAGGATTACCCCCTCTATTAAAGTTAGTAATTACGGAACTTTGCCCATTGCTTATTTTTAGGCAATTATTTTCAACAAGTTGGCAAAGTTTCTCCACTTTATGCCAGAGATAATCGGAGCCAGTTGGGCTTTCCTCTCTTTCCCTAGCTCTCAATAAATTCCAAATTGATAGACTCTAAACGGATACAAATTTGAATATCTGAATTATTTACTGTGCAAATTTGTTCTCTGTGTGTGTGTTATAAAAATAGTCATACGGTGAATACAAATTACGACATTATAGAGATATGAATCTCATTGTCCTTGTTTACCTCAAGCAATTGTCTACACAATCTTTCCTGTTTATTGAGCATTCTTTCTGCTCTACAAATTGTTTCCTTTTCAATGAAATAAATATTTCATTTCATAGAGCTGTATAAGGTTTGAAAATATTGGCACGATATTTCAATAATCGCCCCAACTTGTTAGATATTATTGATTTATTTAAACAATACCATAATTTACCCTACTGAAAATATAACCATGTTCTTTAAAATAAATAAGATATATATCTTATTCAAATACTCCGTTTTCCGTAAGCCTATACAACTTCCTTAAATATATAAAAAATATATCTTTTAAACTAACAACTTTTGACGGTAGATAAATAGGTTAATTAATTTTAAAACCCGATTTAAAAAGTCTTAAAAATTATAGAAACTGAGTTGAGGGAAGGTCAGACCAAATTAAATTATTCTCTATAAGAGTAATAGCTCATAATTTCGGTGATTACAATAAAACACAATTTTTTATTTTAAAACAAAATTTATGTTTGATTAATTAATTATTTTATATTCAAAAAATGATTTCCATTTATCAAGACGTTATTATTTTAATGCCAAAAATAAACACCACAGATTCTAGTGGATCAGACCATATTTAAAACACTGATTCGGGTGGTAGTACTGCTTTCTTTCGAATATATAGGGTTTTCCAATAAGAGCGTTGATTGCAAAAATCAAGCATTTTTTACAAGAAACCTAAAAATGATTATTTTATTTTAAAGAAGAATGAATGCTGTTGAGAACTCACCGATAGATAATAATTCACAAGTTTAGATATAAGAGAAACGCGCGGCTTGTAGTTTCTAATGTCAACGCTAGAGAACTAACTATGACCGTTTTATTTACATATATTTAAATTTGCTGTTGTACAATATTTCAAATATTTCAACAAATGCCATTATCTGAAAATATCGCCACGACTAGGTAAGGACCTGATCCTTTTCATGAAATATTTAAAAATTAAATTTTGGGGCTATATTATAAATAAATTAACGAATTCCATCTTTAATGTCCTAAATTTATTAATTAGTAATGTAATAAGCCTAATTCAAGTTTATATGTCTAAAGGTGTAAAATTCCAGGATTCAGTTGGACTTATTTATTTTACGTATGATTATTAGTAGCGGAAGTATGTACAAAATGCCATGGTGTTTTGTTTTTGGATCATAATTCTTTATGGGTGTTTGGTTATCTATTTATTAAAATTAATATGCAATTGTTGAAAAAATGAGCAGAAACAAAATTAAAGAGCTTTAAACTCAAGTCGGCGAAAATCGGAATACCTCTTAATGTAACTATTGGCATAATTTTGCAAACAAACCCCTGTGTTCGTCTAAGAACGTATGTTCAAGAACTGTTAACCCAATACCAACAATTTACCATCCTCTTCTGGGTCTAAGTTCTTAGAGTATAAACGTGAACATTATAAAGAGAAGTATTAGGAAAATTTTGACTTCGATATTGTCTTGCCTCAAGGATTGTCGATGAGTTGAGTTCTTATAATTTCTGGGCATTTTGGCTAACTATAGACAAAATATGTCCAGCTAAATTAAATAAATACCACTTATACACAAAATTTCGGGTATGCCATTTTGTTCATACAAGCAGTCATTTTGAAAGAAAAAATTTTTTTAAAAAATATAAATAGGATTCTATTTCTAGAAAATCTTATTTTAAGACAAAGATGAATCCTTAAGGGTTAAAATAAGCATGATGATAACTCAGTCAGATGCGAGCTAGAAACAGCCAAAATCCAAAAACACCCATAATGCCATTTTGTCCATATTTCCCTTATAATTTTAAGTGCACAAACATTTGGAACGATCGTAATCAAATATCCAGAGCAATCAACCATTTGGTGGCACCTTCATCGAGCTTCCAATGTCTTTCAGTTCTTCTGGATTTTTCCAGGCAATGTTCCACAGTTTAATGAATCGCTACACACTGGCAGGATGGACCATTCCTAAATATATGTTTGTCTGAAAAGATCTCCTGGTCATAGTTTTAAATGGATAGTGCATTATTCAGGTGGAAAATTGTGATCATAACGACTAAAAATGCTAAACATTTTTGCAATTAATATTATATTAATAATTAAAAAGTTTCTATTGATTTATTTTTAGAAACAATCAATTTTTTAAAATTTTAAAATAAGACATCTTTATTTAAACCCTATATTACTGCAATTCCAGCAATTAATAGTTATTTAAACAACGTGTGGGA
>JXOV01004097.1:0-17167 GCA_001014945.1 Clogmia albipunctata
TACCCCCGACTGCTAATCACTTCCCTCGGCAGTTTGTTCAATTATAAAGAGATAAAAAAATGGGATTGAACCAGGCGACTCCATTTTAAGGACTATTTGTCATTTTTAAATTTGTTTTAATTTAAAAAAAATACAAAAACAAAAAACATAATTACTTTTTCATATAAAATAAATCAATCCAAATCAATTAAAAATGTAATTCCAAAAAATTGATCATCAACATTTTTTACTGCCTGTTAAAAGGCAAAGTTGAACTTTCTTGAAAAGCGCTGCATATAAAAGAAATAGATACTTGTCAATTAATAACTTGTTTGCAGTTTTCTACAGAATATTTAGTGGAAAAGTACAGAATTGCAAATGTCAATTTGGTTGTTTCCAAGTTGATTTTCACTCTTATCTTGTTTATCTGCGGTTAAATAAGCTGAAAATGGATAAATAACTGGAATTGTTGTATACGAATATGATTCAGAATCTGATGGATGGATGAATGGAAATAAAAACCCAGTTGGCAACAATTTAAATTCGCCTACTATGCAGTTTTTTTGCTGTACAAATTTCACAACATTATTATTAATAATAATGAAGAAAAAACAATAAATAACGAAAAAATGGTTGGACTTTAGTCACGAAATTGACCAGCTGATTGTGTGTGACGTACTCGAAAACTTACCGTTACCGTGTGCACCACAGACAGAAGAAGAGCAGCGCAGCAGAGAACTTGCAAATTATGCTGCTAGAATTGGCAACAAGTGGGTTACTGAGGTGATGTAAAAAATGTAAATGACAGATGAAGAAGAAAAAAACAAAAAAACAACTTTATTGAAACCGGTATTCGGGACGACATGACTACTAGATCACTTTAATTGATATATGTCGCGAACAAAAACTAGTCTAGGCCGTCTGTGATGTGCGATGATGGCTTTTATTTTTGGAACAACTGGAATTTAACATCGTCTCTCTTATCGCCCGATTCTAATTGAATAATTCTATATATTATATACAATTCAGTAAAGTGGTTTAAATTCTATTTTTTTACCACTCATTTTTTTTTTCGTTGCCCAGTTTAGAATTTCACGCACACAATCAAAAGCAAACGCTTCAAAAGCGCTTTCACAAGCGCAAAAATCAGCTGGAAATCGTATTAATTTAAACGGCTTTTGATTTCGCGTTTGTGGGTGATGTCTTATTATTTATTACTCCCTTTATACATTATGTACAATTAAATCCCGGCGCTCAACCCATCCATTATTATTGACTTTACGCATGTTAAATAAATAAGCTTTTGTCTACCGTTGATTGCCGAACACCGGCGTTTTCGATTCACTCTAGGCCGAGTAATAATATTAATACGGTATTATTGGTACAGTGACGTCTGGGTTATTTGTAATTGGTAAGAATATTTTTGAATTATGGTTTTCCAATTTATTTTAACACTTCTTTTTGGTATTATTTATTTTTTAAAGATAAATGCATAGAACAGTTATTTAAACAACGTGTAGGGAAAATAGACCTAAATTAAACACGAGTAGAATTCTCAAAAACAAATGAAATGAGTTTTCTTAAAGAAACGACGGTTTAATTATGTGTTTTTCCAAATAGATTTTTACAAAGCCTACTTTATTAGAGTGCCAAAAAATGTTAAATATATTTTTCATGTTTCTAAGAATAAAAATTATTAATTTTATGTATTTACACTTGAATAATTCATAATTAAGCAAGATTTAATTATTGATGACTTTCTAGAGGAAGTGTAATTGTATAAATATATTAATAATTTAATTTCAAGATTACTCTATTGAAAATGTTAACATTTTAAAAGTAAAAAGTCCGTCGTTGTTTTGTACTGTTAGAATATACTAGCACACATCGTGTTAATAGTCAAAAAATAGTAATTTGTATTAAAAATCAGTTAAATAAAATTTTAGATCTTAGCTTGGAATCAAAATAAGTATGTTCTTGTCCTTACAAAAGCAAATGATTTATCAATCAAATATTTTCTCAATTATCGATTCTGGTTTCTAAATGTGGTTTTAAGGTTAGTGATATCCCGATACTGACACAATTTATTGTGTCTTATTTCCGTGGTAAATCGGTATAACCAAAATTGAAAGTTTTATTGACACGATAGCTTCTTTCCTTAGTTGTGTTGGTTAACAACTTCATTTAGTTAAATTTTAACTTCGGAAATGTATAAAATTTGATAGTGCACTCGTTTAGTTTAGAAAACTCATTTCATCCGTTTTTTAGAACTTAACTCGTGTTAAATTATAAATCAGTTTTCCAACTCGTGTTTTAAATAGTTATATCTAATATGATTAATTTTAGCATTATTAATGTCGTGAAAAGTAAATAACGTTATCATTACTATTTATTAAATATGAAAATAAAGTTACTTAAAAAGTTTTAAATTTCTCTAATCCATAAAGTTTAAATTAAACACTACTTCCAATTACCCATTTTTAACTAATTCAATTTTAAAATATTCAATAAAAAACGTAACCAACAATTTGAAATATATTACCTTTATCTACAAGTATTACCATTATCTGAACACTCCTATATACTTATCGTATTCTTTTTTTGAAAGTAGCTTGAAATATTCATATTATGTATTTAAAAATTTCACAATTAGATTAATTAATAAAACAATGAGCTCCTAAAAATATCGGGAAAATTCATATATTTTATCAAATAATCAAATATCGAAATCATAAATTTATAATTATTGTTATTATTATATCTTGTAATATTAAATAAATCAAGCCTTAATATTATTTCTACCAATGTCACTATGAAATGAAATTCGAAATCCCTATAACCGTGGTTCCACTCTACGGTAAATAATAATATTATTTTAAGCTCGACTTGAAATACATAGAGGTACGAAAACGTGGGTACATGTGTGAAAAGTTCCAAATAGGGTTGCTATTCATGCTATATTATATAGTATTATACTATATTTCAGTTAATTGAATTTTTGAAATTTATTCGCAAATAATCTTTTTTTTGTTTAGCAATTTCAAACTCTTTTAGATGTAAATCATGGTTATATTATTAACACAAATGAAACATTTAATATTCATTAGCTTTATTTCGATGTGGATGATCTTTATAGACAAATTAACTTATTAAACCAACTGCAAAATATAAGAAATTTCATTTTTATAATTTGATTATAAATTTGATAAACTAAACTTTGATACAAGTGGTGAAATAGAGGTTATTAGAGCACGAATTGAATGAATGCTGTAATAACCTATTTCACATGTGTATTGAACACTATTTTGTGTAATTTTGAAGAAAAAAATTCCAGCTAATTGATAATTAAAAATAAAAGCCGTTCGCATACTTTTCATATTTAAATAAAAAATTTGGTTATAACAATATGTAATTTCATTAAATTGGTGACAATTTGAGTACAAATTTTGAATTATTTCAGCACTCCGTGCAGAAAAGTAAACCCTTACAGAACCAATTTAAGTGAAGAAAAGTCTACTTTTCGATACGGAATTGCACAACAATTTTAAAGGGAAATCTTACGAGTATTTAAAACAATATGCAATGAAAAATATATTTTTTTAAATCCTGTATTGAAAAGTTGATTTTTGACATTAACGATCTAGATCATTAAAATATGTAGCTTAGGGAACCAAATGGAAATGAATTTTGACATTGAGACAAATTTGTTTGTAAATAACGACTTTCACTGATGAAAAAAGCTAAACGTCTTCACAAATGAAAACAAATTAAATCAATGTCAATAAGCTAACAACTAATATATTATATTTTAACTCGGAAACGATTAAAATCTCGTTTTTTGGTTTGAAATTTACTTTTCTCTCATCGTTAAAAAAAGGGCTTTACAGGACCAATAGTTATTTTGATAAAAATGACAATAAAAGCAAAAATAACCAATCATCAATTGCCACAAAAAGATGACAACCCTAGTTAAGCAGAGTGAAGGAACATCGAAAAAAACAAAGTCGGCCGTTGAGGAAAAGCGCTCTGATGATCGACTACTACTGAGGCAGAGGCAGTTTAGTAAGTAGTAGTCTGTAGAGCGAGAGGGTTTGAGGCGGTCGTACTTCCTGCTCTTCCGCGCTTTTAAAATCTAAAACATCGGGAATCAAAAAGTCGTTTAGTGTTTTCGTGAAAAATACACCGAGTGCATTACAAGAGTTATCAGTGTGCAGTCTTGTTACTAGTTAGATAGAATCGGGGAAAAATTGAAAAGCAAGAAAAAACAAAAGAGAAAATTAACACTTGTTAATTAACAAATTCAACTAATGTTACGGTCATTAGGAAGCAATTTGTTGAAGATTGGAAAGAAGGAAAAGTGCAGTGTTGTGAGCGGAGGATTAAAAAACACCGGCTAATCGAACATCCAACGATAAATTTCTTCTGGATCATGTTAGTACTTAAAATATTTAAAAGTTTTTAATTTTTGTTTTTTTTCTCGCAACTGTTAAAACCGGCAACTTTGTCATTTTGGAATATTTCTGTTTATTGAAAAATTGAGAATTAATATTATTATTTCGGTGCTATCGACAATCTGTCTCAATATTATTTGTCGTCTTTCTAAAGAGGCCGAATTATCTATGATAAGTGGTGTAAGTGTAGTTGTGTGTGTCTCTCTCTCTCTCTAATAATGAATAAGTGTGTAAATTGATGGAATTATAGTGCAGTGGAATGGTTACCTAGTCGAGTGTGGTGTTTTTCTGTGTGGATGGAAAATATGAAACGCGCGATTTTGATTTTGTGCGCTCGCTCTGGTTTGTTGCCAAGGCGGGTTTTAAGCCCCGACGATCCGATTTCCAGAGACTTGCTTGCTGCATTCGCAGGCAGCAGGCCTGCAAAAGGGGGGCCCTATTTGTAATCTAATGGCCAATTTACATGAATCACTTTCAGTTCAAATTGTTTGCATTTTCTCTCCCGTTTTGCAGTTGTTTTTTTTTTTGTTTAAATATATTATTTTATTACTCACGACTTTTCTGAAATGGTAATTGAAATGAGGAGAAAAAGTACTAATCCCTGTTCTAGATTTCCTAAATGGTCAACATCGTGCTCTGTTTTTTCTTTACTTCAAATGCAAATTAGGCAGTTTATTGTGTGTGATTTTACTCTATAATAAAATAAATTCTCAATGCACTCCATTACCGATTTAATTATATAGATGTGGGTTTTGCTTGTATTCTGTTGTCATGGCCTACTGTATTGTATATGGTGTTTTTGTTTTTTTTATTTCGTTTTGTCGAGGGAAAACTCTGAGCACGCTCCAAAATTGTTATTTTTACAAAATTTCCAATAAAATTCAATTTAGTGACTGGGGTAATAAATTGGAAAAATCGGGCTATTTTCAAATGGCAATTTACAACGAAGGTTTATTAGATTTATTTTTACTTTGTCGTGTATAAAAATTAGCCCTCTTTATGAAGTGCTTCCATATTCAGAGACAGACAGACAGAGTCCTTCAATGGGATTAAAAGTGAGTGACTCTTTGTATGGAGCAGCAGACAAATTGAAGTTGATGACCAATCGATAGCGATAAGGAATGATGATTTTCATATTGGTAATCAAGTCGGCCCTGAACAAAAGTGCATTGTTTTAGATCTTTCTTTTCTTTTTCCATCATTTTTCTCTCTTTCTCTTTTGTTTTTTTTCTTCGTCGGTTTTGCCATTAAATTATTATTTATTATTATACAATTTACATGGTACATTACATTAAATCGGACATGTAAAGCGACGAAAAAAACAGTCATCGCCAATGAAGTTGACTTTTCGCGCAATAATAGGTCGAAATGATTACTGATTTTGATTGTTGTTGCCAATTTATATTTTATATAGAAGTGTACTCGTACGGCTTTTCGCAATACATAGACCCCCGTTTATAAGGCACTTTGATATGGCCAGACCGACTGGCAACTGCACAGAGAATCACTTTTTATTAGCGAGCGCGTTCTGTATTTTTGTTTTTTTCGCTCTCGGTGCCAACTGCGATCCCCCGACAGCCAAAAGCAATTTGGTCTAGTCCAAAAAATGGCCGTAAAAACATTATTCGCTCGATTTTTCTCGGCCAAACCACCACCCGCTTCTTCTTTGTGAGTTTGGCTGATGATCGGGGGCAAACAATGGCTCTATATTATGACAATGATCGTCAGCCGATGACGATCAAGCTCCTTATTATTCCGCTGCTTTTTATTTTAATTGAGCCACCCAGTGAAATAACTAGAGGAATTTTATTTGTTCTAGCCTTTGTTTGAAATTGTTAATTAGAACAGTTTTAGTAAATAGTGAGTCAAATCGAATTCCAAGATAAAAATATCGATATAACTTTCTTTATGAGCAATTCCTTTGTTTATACTGCATTTCATTTGGCAAATAATTGATTTTATTTTTACATTTTATCTACGTAAATAATCGTAAAGTCAAAATCACTCACGTCATGGCGATGATTGTGGAATATTTTTTGGCGTTTGATAAGAAATTAATGGAAAATAATGTGGGTTAACTTTTTTCCCTACCAATCTTCATTCAAAACAACAGATTAGACTTTTAGACTTGTTAAAGATTGAGATAAATAACCCGAGTTGAGGACTTTCCATTTGATAAGCTCGAAAACGCTTTATGACACATTTCATTAATAATGTTTTATCAACAATGATATTTTTTTATCCACAAATTGAAATATTATTTAATATGAATTTTATACATCACTTGGTTTACGATTGCTTTACAAATTTGTAATACATTCATGTTTTTGCATCACTTTTAATGGTTTAATGATAAAATCAAGGTCAATTTGTTAATCTAATTTTTATTGAGCGTAAATAACAATGATTATTCAATCAAATTGTATTATTAAATGTTATTAAAATAAATTTAATTATCTTATGCTATAAGACTTCTAAAAATATTTGTTTTAAAAAGAAGAAGAAGCTCTATGGTGGTCGAGTGATTTAAGCACTCAGACTGCCTTCTAGGAAGCTTGGGATCGAATACCGTACGGAACTCTTTCCGGCGCACAAAAATTCTCCATTTGGGTATATCAATAACATCGTTAAAAAATATTTCTAGCAAATTCTAAGGTAATCACACCAAAATCGTATTAAAATTGACGCATTGCCTGGATCCGTTTACAACCAGTCTATGAATTTTCAATACCCGTTGGTTGAGGTTAAGACTCCCCATGTTTCTAACAGGGAGATGTTTCCGTAAGCATCCCAGCTCTGTTCTCCAACTTTACAACAACAACATACACGGTAGTTTTGTTCTCTTACTTTGAGGAAGAGAACAAGTTTCTATTTCAGGTTGTTTTAAGGATATCTCTAGTAATACAAACAATGACTGGTTACAGTTAGAACACATTCTTATTATTTTCACTTGATCATTATCATACTAAAGGTTGTATTAAACTAAAATATCATGATATTTAAATTAAATTCGAAGAAATTAAATATCTTCACAATGTTTCCCTTTGTAATTGTTTAGATTATTACTGAAAATTGTTTAGGTTAATACTGAAACTATTTTTTACCATTTCCCATCAATAATAACATATACCACGAGGAAAATTCGTGGCGACTTTACAGAAACAGACTACAGGAATTGAAAGGGAATTTTATTTTATGCATTTTAGTTACATAAAATATATATTATGACACTAAAATTTGTTCTGTCAAAGTCATTTTTATAGCTTTAAAGAGTTTTTTAAAGCACTAGTGCCTTTTCTTTATTATTAAAGTGTGACCTCCGTGAAAAAAAATCGATAAAATTTATATGTACGTCAGTTTTGTTGTATTTGCGGAAGTAGTGTATTTTTTACTGTTTTATCGGATGGTTTAAATTTAAATTAGTACAAATTAGAACTAAATCAACTGTTTTCGGTCCTTTTAAATTTAAACCATCCGTTAACGGATAAAATTTCCTATGTGAAAGTAAGAGAAGTAAGATATTGCTCTCTTCATTTTCTCTTAGAATTAGAAAAGGAAAGGAAAACAATGTGAGGGAAAATTTAAATTAATTTAAATTTGATTTAAAGACAACGAATGTTTTTTTAAACTCGTTACGCTTGTGGTTTAAACAACCCTTGTATTTAATAATGCCTTATCTTATTGACCTTGTTGTGTAAATAACTATTATTTAGTACTAATTAATAAAATTACTGTTTTGATTTTAATGAGCTACGATAAAAAGAATCATTATGTAATTTCTTACAATTTCATTCCATTTATATCTTTTAATCCCACTTGGATATGAATCTATTTTTAAATTGATTGAACAAAAAAATAATCAACTAAAATGTTGCTATTGTACTGAGCACTTCAGATGTGTTGTTTACCGTCAATCAGGTTCCTTCTGTGTGGTTGTGTGATTGCGGCAAACAGATTTAAAATAGAATTTTGCACACAGTATATTGTTGTTATATATATTATAGTTGAGAGCAGAACGAAATAGAGTCCAATAACATCTCATCGCATAGAATTGATTAAAATGCAGCCACAAAAAGCAGGGCTCCCACGAATATTTTGCACATAGAGATTAATCCGATGGAAGAACACGAAGACTTAAAGTCTGTTTTGGCAGAAAATAACAAAATCCGAGTGGCAAAACGTGGGTAATTGCCTAGAAGAGGAATAATTAATTTAGGAGGAGGAAAAAGACACAAAGTGCTAAAACAGCAATGTGTGACTCTTTGATTAAGGATTGGGATTTGACCAGATGTACCATGTTTTAGGATTACCAACTTTTTGCCTGGGATTTATTAAATATTTGATTATAATCAATTATTCTCTAATTTAAAATCATTGTTATGTAATTAATTATTAAATTTTTAAAGGCAATTTTCCCCAATTTTATCTTCATTTTATGTGAACTTAGTAAAAATTAATTTCAAATTTGATCTAAATACAAATATTGTCATTTTTTGAAAAGAGATCCGCCTAATGTTCTATTGGTAACGCATTCGACTGCCTCCTCGAAAAGCAAGATCTCGAATTCTGGGCGGGTTGGATTGACTGGATCATTTTTAATCAGTCTAGGTGCTATTAGTTGACTAATAATAAACTGAAAGCAAATAGTCAACGAAAAGTCAAAACCTATTGGTTGAGGTTGAAACTCCCATTGTTCCTTATAAAAATTGAAAGGATAATTATTAATTACTACTTTTATATTCACATAGAATGATTTAACCTTTTAATGTAATATTTATAATAATTATTAAATTTTTAAATTTGTTTTTAAAACTGGGGAAATAATTTCCTAATTTTCTTAAACGAGATGAATTTTATATACATTTATTTTTTTGGTTCTATTAAAGTCGTTTTTATAGCACAAGTGCTATATATTCTATATATATTTTTTTTAGATTTTTGTGTTAATTTATTTTACAATTTTGTAAGCATTATTAAACACTCGGGTATTCTTTAAGGCACTAGCTACGCTCGTGGTTTGAAACAACCCTTGGGTTTAATAATGCCCTATCTTATCGGCCTAGCTATATATATAACTATTTTGTACATCATTGTAAAGTCTGTGAAAAATTTCCCTAAACTTTATTAAAAGCTAGTTTTTTACGAGTTTTTGAAATAAATTATCGTATTACTTATTTCTACAAAACAGTAATGATATTTGTGAATTAAAGTACAATAAATTTAACTTGTAAGTTGTATATAAAGTACAACTATAGAAAAAATAATGTGGGAAAAATAGAAACACAATTTTATACCGAAATGAAAAAGGTTTTTTTTTCATTTTTGTGTTAATTTCTTTAAAAATGCATAATGTCTTGTATAAAATTGTATTGATAAGCGTTATATAATACATGAATTTTGAAACTGTGAATATACTATTTCAATAATAATAATAATACTTATTTGATTATAATGTCAATATCGAAAATTTGATGGTAGTAGTTACTGTAGAAGTACTGTGTTAACAAGCCTACTGAGCATGATTGAAAGCGAAAACCTGATTATTATAGCCAAGTCATTATTTCTATCTCTGTCTCTTTATATCCATATATAATGCTTTAGTATATAAAATACGTTTATGGCAGATTTTTATTCTGCTGGCTCTGTCCAATAAATAAACAGCTCTCGAGGACACACCGGGTTACCACACCTTTCCGTCTCTCGCCGGTCGGTCGCTCGCTCGGTGATGAAACCGAGTCAACGGGGTCCATGGCAGTGAGAGGAAAAAACAGAGATTTTTTTTTAAACCAAAAACAAAAATCCGAAAAAAGTCAAAAAACAAAAATTGAGCCACACGTGGATCTAGATAATGGCATTAAATTATGTTTGTTTTGTTTCGATTCACACTGAAGAAGAAGCACAGTTAAAAGTGATTGTCTTCGTCGAAATCGCTTAACACTGGCTAAATGTTCATAATTTCCGCTCAGAGTCTGCCTGTTTTTGGGTGATTGCCTCTTTTGCCCATATTATTAATCGCAGCCACCGTAGACTTGGTCGTCGCCTACTGAGAGTGAGCTTTTCAGAGAGTTGTCTCCGAAAAAAGAGACACTTTTTATGGATCGTTTAAAGCATATAAATTACGGAATTAAAGAAAAACAAATCCATTAAATCTGTATTTCCACACACATACACGTTCGCAAAGTTTTAAAACAGATATAAGTGGACAGATCTCGCTTGAAAACGAGTGAAAAACATTTTGTTTTCCATTATTCTCGCCGTTAAACTTTATGATAATGTAGGCAATTGTAAATAATTCCCAATGATCGCTGGGTATTTGTGTGCTATTGGATTAACTAGATGTTCAATCAATTGAACGTTCTTATCGCTGCAAATCACCCGATTTGCATTTAAAATATTTGCTGCTGCAAAATATGGCGCCCAGAAAAGGAAGTGGAAGCGCGCTGTGGAGACGCCTGGCATTCAATTGGACAGGAATTTTCAATTTCCTGAATAATTAAAATTCACCAATTAAAAGCACCCCGATTAGAGCGCGCTCGTGTTTGAAATTCCGAGCCCGTATTTTCGGTTGAGGACATATTCAAAGCCGGTGGGAAAACTACCAAATTCCAGCAATTCAATTGCCTAGTTTTGTTTTTATTGTTATTTTGTTTTTTTTTTCTGTTGACGTTGTTATTTTGACAGTATTGTTTCATTTGAAGGTGTATAGTTTATTTCCTTCCCTCTATACACTAATACACAAATAATTCAGCATGTATTTAATGAATATTTTAACATTGTATTAATTAAATTAACCATATGATACTCTTTTTTATTCAGTTCAAGTTGAAATTCCACACCAGGTGATGTTTTATATCTGATTATTACAAATTGTGTGACTTTGAAAATGAGGTGTCAGAATTTAAATTTTTTTTGTTTTTTATTTCTCTTCTTTTTCGTTTTTCTCGAGAGTGTGTGGTCGAGATACAAATGATAGACCATTAAACTTGACATTCATAACGGAGGCCTCGATTGTACAAAAATTCGCAAACCGTCTTTTTAATGTGCGGGACATAAAAATAAATCGGATTCTAAAAATAAGTTTGTTGTAATAAAAACAAAAGTTTAAAAGTTTTATGTCAAAAATCGGCCGATTTCTGTTTCTTTCAAGTTGTGTGTAAAGTCTGTGTTAATTGGAAGGAATATTTCAAATGTCAAAAGGACACACGGTGAAGAAGCAACAGCTGGGGGAGGTGGACATTAATGAGTTTTTCGACTCCTCTCCTGCGTCAGGATTGAATATACCAGGCGCTTCCACTTTTGTTTTTTCTTGTTTCTCACTTTCACCCCGCGCCGCACACTAAGCTCATCAAGTTTATGGATTGACTATGATGCGTTTTTAATTAAATCAATCATCCACTTGGGACCAATCAAATGGAAACGATACTTGACTGATAGACATAGAGAGTCAGACTAAAATAGAGTCACACACATTTGTGTCGCTCTATCGCGCGAAGCGCCGACCAAATAATAAAATAGTTGAGTTCTAATGGAGAGAAGAAGAAAAAAACAAAACTACACTAAACAAAAACTTGTCGTTCTCAAACTGAAACTAAAACTCTCGCTCCCAATTAGTCATTTGTTTTTTGTCACACAGGACGGATTAGAATCAACAAGGTGTGTGTGTTTGTGTTTGAGTGCGTTAATCAAATAAAAAAGCTAATCATAGTTGCCATTTTAAATATGTGAAACACATAAAATCGAATGCGACAGCTTACTAGATTGAAAACTTCTAAATACAACATTGTAAGTAATATGTCATCGGCATACATTATGATCATTACTCTAACCTCTTCTAGTTTAAATGTATTTAAATTTATTTAAACTAATTTTATGTTTAGCTCAATGTGACAATGTATGTGTTTATTTGTGGTGTAAAAGAGTCTCAAGAGAGTAAACAACTGAATAAATTTTCCAGCAGTCGATTAATTGAGAGTTTTTTTTATTTAGGTTTTTGTTTTTTCTTCATTCAAGTTTTATTTAGTGGTCCATGTGTTTTAGCGGTTTTTTGTTGAGGTTTTAGACAGGCCCCCTTTTCTCCATCTGGCAGTAGCACTTCTGTCAGCGTCATTTACTTGGAGCGAGCGTAAATTTAAAAATAATTTTAAAGTAAAATTTATGGTTTTGTTTTGATGTGAGAAAAACAAAGTTTGAACGAATAAATTCACGGAGAAGAAAAAAACCGTCCTTGATAGAGTTGCTTCTACTCTCTGTCTCTTTCGCTTAATCTTCCTCAATGGCTACTGAGACTGAAGTTCTCAAGACCCAAGAGGTTTTCGTGTTTTAGTTTTTGTTTTTTCTACTCTTGTTTTTTAGGAGTTCTGAGATCGTATTTTGTGAAGAGAGACTTTGAAGTGACATTTTTTGGAGAACTACAGCTTTCGTTCTTCGTCATTCCTCTAATTTGCTTTTATTTTTATAGTGATAATAAAATTTGCTGTGAATGTCGTATGCGGGGAGAAAAAGTGTTATCAAAAATGGACCTAATTAAGTAATTAGACAACGATTCCGGGCAGAGACATACCAACATTTTATAAGAGGGGACATTGTCCAAACTTTGCCGTTTTCTATGTTTTTTTCTTCTTCTCTCTATTATTTTATGTGAAAATAAAAACGTGTTTCGCGGACCCAAAAAGTAAATAAGATGATGCAATTCCTGGTGGAAAATATGTCATTCCGTTTCTGAATCTAATCGGTCGCGCGCACACCTTCACAAACACTTTGATAGACGCTTAGATGGAAGGAAATTTGCATATTAATTGGATGCTGTTTTTGTCTTTTTCGTCTATTCGAGAGAAATTTTAAAATTCGGAGAATTTGAATATGTTGTCTCTTGACTAATTGGACAGATCTCTCGCTCTGTTTCTGATTTGTGGATCTTTTTCTGCTGCTTTAATGTTGTTGTCCCCGGAACAAACAAATTATCAGAGCCAATTATCCGTTAAATGGCTCTGTTTTTTTCTCCGGTCTTCGAAAACAATAACTCCTAATTTTCCATCTGTGTGCTGATACATATTTATTTGAATTGCAAAAACACAGTAGAAATCACAAGGACGGTGACATTACTTGGTTTAGCTGAAAAAAGATTACTTTGTTATTGACATTTGATACCCCATTGTGGTCTCCAGCTTAATCGCTCGGTGTAATATTTAATGGATATTAATGTTTTTCTAAACCAGTTTCTGGCTTTGATATTAATTTGTTTATTAAAAATACAATATGCATAATTAATTCTCTTATCGGCTTGACTCAACTGTAAACAAGAACATGTTTTCGTAATCCTTTGGCGGAAAGGAAGTTTTTCTCGTTTTGATTATGTTTTCGTACACTAACCTTGAATTATTTAATTGATATTTTAATCGAAAAACCTGTAAAATAATTTTTTTTAAATAAATAATATATGATAATTAATAGATAAGTTTTAGGAAATTAGATAAGAATTGTTAAATATTATAATTGTTCTAAAATTAACCTAAATGTAGCTTTTAAATAGTTATGTATTAATTTACTAAGTCGATAAGATTAATAACTTTTAAAACAACGAGCAAATCAAGTGATTACATCAAGACCCACCGTGTGTTTAATAATGGTTTTCGGCCGTGGTTTATCCAAATTGACACCAATAACATTTGTGACATTATTTATATAAAATTAGCTTTTATTGGTTGAAATTTTGCAAAATGGTATTGATTTCATTAGTAAAAACTTTGCTTACTTTTTTTCCTTTGATGAAAAAGAAATCATTAATCTTCAAATATTGTTTAGAGATGTCCTGCTCGGGTGCAAATTAATTTGTTAATTCGTAAATGATAATAAAAAGTCCGCCTTCTACTTCTAGTAGAGTTATTATTTTTTGAATCATTAAAACCATTATTTTGTAAAGAAGCCGTAATGAAGCAAATTTAATTATATTAAGGATTTTAGGTACATAAAATTGATATTATGGCACTAAAATTTATTCTGTCGAAGAGGTTTTTATACCACTAGTTCTTTAAAGAATATGAACTACGTCTACTTGTGGTTTATTATAGAGGCCGCAAAATGTATTTTTACAAAAATTCGATAAAAATTTAAGATATTTATATAAATTTATTTAAAAATGCATACAATTTTGTATAAAACACGGTCGTCAAACATTATTGAGAATTCGGGCTTTGATTAAGGCATTCGCTACGCTCGTGTCTTAAAACGACCCTTGTGTTCAATAATGCCTTATCTTATTGGCCTTGTTGAATAAAGTAGTTCTTTAACGATGAAATAAGTGTGAAACACTTAAAAACGAAAGAAAAATTATGCCATTATAACAGTATGTATTTGAACGATTTTCGGGTTTATTTGACCATTATAAAGGCCGGAATTAAAAATTCCTCAAAACGGCGGCGAAATTTTGACTTTAAACCAAATCTTGTTGTTAATTATGATTTTCTTTTTTTGCGAGTGAAAAAAAGAATTTCAAAATTTTCACTAGTACAAAAAAGTGACACATTATGAAACTCGATGTTGATAAGATAACCTTTTGATGCGAAAGTTCAAAAAGTGAGTTTTGTTGTGCATGGTTAAACTATATTAGTAGATGGTTTGATTGTTCTAACTAATGGATTAAAATAAAGAATCAATATTTAATTAAATCCCTATAAAAGACTTCTCCTTGAATAACGACTACTTAAACTATGTGCAAGAAAGGGATACAAGATATAAATCTTTCCCTATCCTTCCGAAAGTGGGTGACAGGGAAACTAAATTTTAAATTGAATTATTCAGAACGATGATATTTTAGATTTGTGTGTTAAAATTTATTTAAAAATGCATAAAATTTTTTATAAAACCCGTACGATGAAATACTATCAAAGAGCAGAGGCCTTTTTATATTCTTTAAAATATTTTCTCGGCCTAGTTTTATAAATAACCATTAATTTTGAAGGAAATTAAAACACTAGTGCTTTAAAAACATTTTTAAAAATAAAATATCATAAAATTGTGCAACAAAACAGCTTAAGAATGAGCGAGTATATCTCACGTTCTAATAACTAGAAACAGTTATATTATAAATTATTGGAAAATAATAGCATAGATTTGTATAACAATTCATAGAATTTTTATGATATTGATAATGCTTTTGTTAAAAGTGCAAAAGTAGTTGTTTAAAACATATTTGTTAAACATTATTGAACACATGTACTTTTTTGTTTTTCTATTTTCGGTCTGTTTATTTATTTTTATATATGTTTTATTTGCTTCAAATTAAATACGTAGTTAAACATAAAAGTTGGTCTATTCATTAAATTATTATTATTCAGAAATACACCCACTTAATTTTTATATACAATTTTCCTGCGATTGATCAATTATATTGGAAAATTTGCCATTAAAAATTGGCGTCTCAATTTATCCAACATTATAATGATGTCTTTCCAATTATATTAAAAATTGCAAATTCTTTGATCATGATAGCTCGTGATAGACAATTTTTCCTGTTTTCGGCGAAAAAGATAATAGCCTCGTCTCGGGCTCGAAAATAGCTCAATAAATGTTTGGTGAACGTCTTTGATCAACAATGCCAATTTCGATGTTTACCAAAAGGAATTCTCGGCGGCCCGTGGAGTGCCAATTTGTTGTCAATTTAAAGACAAATTCTGTGCGTTATTGGATATCTGAGGAGCCCACTCCCGCCAAATGAAATTGCATTCGATTGGCGAAAATTGGAGAGGATTGGTTTTTGGATAGGACAAGCTATCAATCACCGAAAATAGATTAGCCTGTGTGCGTCATATTATTAATCGACATTCAATTAATTGACCGGTTAATATTATAGAACGTCGAGGAAAGTGAGGATACAAATAGAATTGACGTTTGTTCTTTGGGGGGTCACTACAGTCAAGCGCTCTAGACCTACATTTCAAGTCTATATTTGAAATTATTGTGGGAAAGGATACATTTTTAAATTTCATTTGGTAATTTGATTGAAATTATAAAAATCTCCATCATAAATTGATAACAACCGTAGAAATGGGTCGTTATTATAATAGTTCAACAACCGAACTACGTTTTTTGCTTAATATAAAAGCTTAGTTCTAAAACGAATGATAGGCCGAGGATGACTGATTTATGGGAATATATTGGTTCATGGCTTGAAATATAACATATACTCGTAAATTGGGTATTCGAGTAACAACTCTTAGAGAAGTAATACGGTCAAGAACGGTTTCTTGCAAAATTACATATGTCGTTCACATCAATACCTTTAAATTTATTAACAAATCAGTAATTATAGCCCTGTAACGCAATAAATGGATCCATAACAGTTGCATAAGCCGTATTTTCGATTAAGCAAGTACCAAACATACTGTTAGCCCGAAATCTGCACCAAACATGCACTTTAAGAAAGGCTTTCCGATAATCAGTCTTTGATTTATTAATGTAACAATTCTATTGTTGAACGAAGTTTACGAGGTGAAAATTATCACTAACGACGATTTTTGAATGAATTTATATTGAAAATCTTCATGAAAAGGATATGGTCTTACTCGTTAGAATATTAAACTAAATAACGAAAGCTCATTTCATTCGATTTGGGAGAGAAAAGCGGAAATAAGTTATTTTATAGGATTAAGTAGATAAATTCTTCTATAAATAAAAAATTAAAAAAAAATAAATTATTCCCACGACATTCCTGGACGGAACTTGGGGTAGTCTCAACCTCA
>JXOV01004097.1:17537-29858 GCA_001014945.1 Clogmia albipunctata
TATCCGCCCGGGATTTGATCCCACGACCTCGAGGAGGATGTCCAGGGTACTAACCGCTAGGACACAGAGGCAGATAAATAAAAAATTACATATTCTTATATTCTCATATGTATTTATATATGTGAGTGAGGGTTTTAACTCAGTCTTCGGTTGTTTATTAACATATAAAAATATAATTAAATATAGATGTATGTGAAAAATGTTCTTAATTTTTTGTTTTAAATAATTCAAAATTTGATTTGAGCTACTAAAGTAAAAATTTTATATAATTTAAATAATCCCGAAATGTGGGTAGACGTTTACTGCCCTAGTGTGCGGTGCCGGATGAAGGGTCTAATAAACACTTTTATCCTATTCCATCATAAAGAACCTTAATATAATAAATAAAAAATAAGATAATATTTAACTAATACTATTTCGATAACAATAAGTTAGTTAGGGCGAGTAATTGTGATAGGAAGGGAGAGCTAGGGCGATATATGAGGAGGAGCGGATGGCTGCCAACCATACACTTGTTGATACCTTATTGCGCATCGTTACAATGATCTTATTAATATATTTATATATGAATAATTATGTAGTATAATCCTAGAGCGGGTTCTACGCCCAAACATAACCATGTATTTATTCACTTTTTTTATTTGTTCCAAATGATTCACATAAAATTTAATTTTTTAGATTGAAATTTAAAAGTTTTATTCAATTAAATGACCTGACAATCAAAGAATTTTTTTTTACAAATTTATATACACACTCTTAGTTTCTTATTTTACCTAACAGTCTATAACTCTGTCAAGTGTTGAGGTTCAATGCAAAAATTGGCAAACGTCAAACTGCAATGGCTGTAATTATCGAACGATGAAAAAACAAAATAAACAGGCAACCAGTTTCATTTGCGTCATTCGAAATAATATCAAGATGATATCAGACAGATGCAAAGTGCATTACATTTTCTGTAAACAGCCTAAAAATAGGGATTTGTAAATTTGGCGGTTTTGCCAATATAAAAGACGAGGAGGAGATGATTGGAAGAAGATGCACACGAGTTTGACTATTCTACAAAAAGCGAAGAAGAACAAGAAAAAACAAAAGATATAACCAAATGGATGTCTTCCGTGATGCTTTTGGCTCGGCCAACTTGGATTTATTTTCGGTGAAAAAGACAGATGCAACGGATTCGATCCGTGGGATAGATAAAATAGAAAATGAAAGTTAAAAAGGTAGCTACAGGAGGGAGAGAAGGTGGGAAAAGAGGAAGGTACGTTTATTTAGAAATGAGGCAGTTATTAATAGACCGAAAAGAGTGACTAATCTTCGAATTGGCCACCTTCAGCATTAAACTTTATCTTTACCCAAAATATCCGATATTCTTAGATTTTATTTGGAATAAGATAAAAAAGCTATTTTCGTTTCAACTCATTTGGAGTTTTGATTTTCGGAAGATCATTCTGTTAGGAGAAATAGCCGGTTGATTTTTATTTTTCAACGTATTTATATTTATTTTAATTAAGAATTTATAAGAATTTTACAAGATAAATATAAGATTTGAATACATTAACCCAAAATCAATATTTGTAAAGCTTTTAGTTCTCTCTATATATAATTTATTTTAAAAAATGAAGCCTAAATAGCTTAATGAAGTATTATAGATTGATTGTTGAAAAATATTTAAAAATACTTATTTTATCTTTTTGTTTGAATATTTTTTTAATATTGTTTTTAGAATATCCGAGGTACATCCTCCCTCGGATAAAAGAGATCCAAATGTATTTCATAATTAAAAAGAAATCCTTTAAATTCGGTATAAAATTTTTTTTATGCATTTTAGTTACTTATGAAACTAAAATTTCAAAGTCAAAGTCGTTTTTATAGCACAACTGCTTTAAAGAACTCTTTAAATAATACTTAATTAGTACTAAATCAACTGTTTCGGTCTATTTAAATTTATACCATCCGTTAACGGATGTTATTTTCTATATGCTAGTAAGAGAAAAAAGATATAGCTTTCTCCATCTTCCCGTGGAATTAGAAAAGGAAAGAAATATAATGTGAGGGAAACAACCAAATTTCAAATTTGATTTTAAGAAAACGAATGTTCTTTTTTAATTTTTGTGTAAATTTATTTAAAAATGCATCAAATTTGGTATAAAACACGGTCGATAAGCCCCGAATTTTAAAAGAACCCTAGCGTTTGATTAAGGCATTATCAAACGCTAGGGTTCTTATCGACCTAATTGTATCAATTACTATTATTTCATTATTATAAAATTATTGAAATAATAAAGAGAACTATTAAATTTTTATATTTGATATTTATTTAAATTTTTTTTATTTGTTTTAATTTGATAATCATAAGTAAAATGAATTATTTTTAATATTTGTTCTTTGTTAAAAGTCTTTAGTACTTTTTTATCTTTATTGTTTATAATCTTTAAAAACATCAAAAAACCCTTTTGTTTTTATGGAAATCTCTTTTCTCAAAATGGTTTTCCCATAATTCAATAAACTTCAAAACAATTCCATATTTGTACCAACTTAAAATGCGGAAACGTTTGGATTAAATCAAGCCTTTAACTACCCAACCTTGAACCTATGACAGAATACTGATATTGGAGGAGCACCTTCATTGGGAACGTTCATCTCTTTTTGTGTGTTTTGGAATTTATGTGTTTCCATCCGGAGATTGAATAAACCGCCTTGAACCGAGTATCGTATTTCGGTCAAATAGTGAGCCTCATAGATTACATTCTCTATTTGATAAATAAGCATCTAATATTTTGATGTGTAATCTAATAGAAAAAGAAAAATGATACCAACAACGAAAAGAAAAGAAACTGAAATGACATTGGTAACAAAGGAATATCATGACTTGAGTCTTGGACGTGGACAGCATCAGCTAAGCTGTTTGAAAATTCATCGGTATCATTTTACACTTGTTTTTGTTTGACTGGCTGTGCCCATGATAACAGTCTTATTATCAGCAAAAGCAGGCGGCGCGCGAGAGCAAAAAAAAACAAAAGTCCCTGCACAAGTGTAGAAGTGCTTTTGTTGTTCAACGACAGCGACGACTTTAATGAAATTGTGTGTGAGAATGGAAAAAAAAATGTTTAATTGAATTGAAAAAAATAATATAAAAAAACAGCGACCAAACACACTTAGTAGGCTAGGAAAAAAATGGCCATTATCGAGTGGTGGTGGAGCTGCACTTTAAAGCTCCCCTCTG
Organism: Clogmia albipunctata; assembly: GCA_001014945.1. Classification (NCBI taxonomy): domain Eukaryota; kingdom Metazoa; phylum Arthropoda; class Insecta; order Diptera; family Psychodidae; genus Clogmia; species Clogmia albipunctata. The sequence goes on from JXOV01004097.1 coordinate 20,761, forward strand.
ATAAGCGGCCAGTGTAGTTGACTTGATCGTCATTGGGCCTCGCAATTCGGACGGTTCCCAAGGACAGAATCACGCACTCTGCATTCAGATGGATTGGCCAAATTTTATTAATTTGGTTAAATCTGCTATGTAGAGTGACCAGATTACCAAAAATAAATTTGTATTATTGCGAATTTTCATCGATCTTTTATGCATTTTTTTTTATTGAATCGATAATACCTTTAGTTTTCAACAAATTTTTCAGATTTTACTATTATTTTGTCATTAAATGTAAACAAAAATAGCGAAATAATATGGCTGGGATTACTAATTGTTAAATAAATTATTAAAACTTCTAAATTGGTACTCTATTCTCATTTTAATACTAGTCCATTCAAATACCGTTCAGTTTTAATTTGAAATACAATGTTAAACATTATATCTTAATATTTACACATTTTAAAAGTTATTTATTCAGCTATTTCGTAAAATATATGTTAATGAGGCCAATAAAAGAATGTTTTAATGCATACCTTATAAATAATACGAAATGCTATAAAAATTTCAAAATATGGATAGAAAATTCTAAAAAAATGTTGCCATAACTTAAGTTCACAATATAACCAGAGTTAATAGATATTATTTTAGATTTATGCACAACTAATTGTACAACTAAATCAATGAACAACATATTTATAGGTTTTCGATATGTAGGGTTTCTTTTAGGTATCTATAGTCGACTCTCGATAATTCAAATCGAGGTCCCTACAAAATCTTGATATTTTTAACTAAATCCTTACAAGCTTTGAACGAAAAAACCCTGCTATTTAATTTTAACTCATCTGCATTTAACACTCGACAGTTGTAAATTTGTTTTGCAGCATTTCATTTACATTTTCTCTTAAGAAATAGTTTCTTAGCAGTCTGAACAGCAGCAATGGAACCACTTAATAATTCAAAGTATTTTAAGGGTCCCTTGGAGATTTGAATTATCGAGAGTCGACTGTAAAAGATATTTTAGGTAAATATATGTAAAATCAGCCAACAATAATTTTTAGGTAAAAAAACTAGACTTTACAACAATACAGGACATTAAATTAATTCTAAACTTTTATGTTCAGGCACATTTGTTTATGAACTCGATTTTTCACAAGTGAAAATATTAAACAAGCTCGAAAAAGAAAAACATTGCTCTAAAAATCTCATAAAATAGTGAGAATTTTAAACATAAAAACTATCTTTTTGTCTTGTTAAATTCACACGATGTTTATTACCATTTTCCAAAATGCACGTCTTTTAAACTAATTAATATAATCAATTTAAATTCGTTAAACTGTATAATTTGCTTCAATGATTCATTTAAAAGGGCTTAAAGGTCTTAATTAGATAATCTGGTCACTTTATACAAAAAAAAAACAAAAGCCCATCCTTATCGGTTGCTTTAATTAGGTGGGAATTTGCTTCAAATGTCCAGACAGAAAAGCTCTATATATTATATATTTGTGGGGGGAATTTTTGAATTATTGTCGGTGACTCTCGTCGAGCTATACATTGTTGTTGCCATAATCCATTACTATTAGCTCCAATGAAAAAAAGCACGCGTTTCTGCGATAAATAAACGCATGGGTCAATGGCCGGATATCTTTTGAGGAATGAATTCATTCCAAGTCTGTGTGTAGAGTTTCATCGTCGTCATAAACACAAGTTGACAAATACTAAAAATTCTAACCATCCATCTGTGCGACGGAGAGGGAAGATGCGAAAAGGCGAAGAAAAAAAAACAAATGGCAAAAACTGCTCATCTATAAATTAGTCAACATTGTATAGAGGAATTTTGCGTGTCACCACAAATTATTGGCATTGATGAGCCCCGATTCATTAATTTCGATCTAATAATTTGACCAGTTGTGTGTGGAGAGTGAGAGATAGATCGAGCGCGCGCGAGGGGGCAATGAATAAATGAACGAGAGCTAGTAGTCTCTGAAAAATGGCCATAAATTATGGAGAAGCGAGGCCAACTGAGACAACTTAATATTGAATCTTTAACAATATGAAAATTTCTCGCTTGTTTCTGCTGTTGAGATGAATGCTGCGAAGAATAAGAAGAAATTGGGCCAATTGCGTAGGCAGGATTAAGTTCTCAATGGTTACGACTCGTAGTTGAGCATTATTTGCCGCAAAGCCAGTCATTAAATTATTATATATATTCTCTCTTTATTGGATAGTAACTCCTACTTTGTTTTGTTGAAGGCTCGACGAGAAAGAGGAAAAATATTTACTTTTCACCGTCAGAGCCAATGGTCAGTGATTCCTACTGCTCTTCCTCCCTCATTTCCACTTGCTCATTATGTCCGGCTTGGACGACAGGGCGATATGTAAACACCCATAAATAACACTGTACTTAGCTTAAAGCCAAGATATGGATACATCCACTTCTGTTATTGCACACTTGTTATTACAGTCATTGCAGCAGTGATTGCCTAGGATTGACTTTAGAGGGTCGGCTGAGAAATTGCTATTTTCCTTTTAAAGCTTTTCAAAAACTAATCTTAATATAGAGAAAGGAATGACACGACTAGTAACAGAAATTGAGATTAGTTTTCATATTTAAATCTCGATATCAATTTCGGGGGGCCGTTGCCGTAATTGCCGCACAATAAATCTTTTCTTAACACTTTACATGATCATTTCATTGTGTATTAAACTATAAAAACGTGATATTTAAATTAAAATCGGAGAAAACAAAATATTCCTGAAAATTTTTCTCAAAATGTTTTCCTTTGTTTTTGTTTAGTTATTACTGAAAAAAAATTCATTGTTTCCTATCGGTAATAACCTAAACAGTTGGAATTAAAGCTGAGGAACTTACGGAAACGACCTCTAAGGAACATGGGGAGTCTCAACCTCAAGCAACGGGTTTAGACTTTTCATTACTATTGGTTTTCAGTGTATCAGTAGTTAATTAATAGCACATAATCAATACATTTACAAAAAATTGGCCTCAGCAGTCGAACAACTGATATCGTTAATACATGGACATGATATTCAATTGTCAATTATGAAAAATATTGGCAAATGAATAGACAGGGCATTTGTAATCTTTAATGGCGTAAAACCAATTAGTTAGACCTAGACCGGTAACGTTTGTTGTTGAGTCATAGAAAAAGAATTCAAAATCAGTCTTAGTAACCAACTTGTTGTATCATAGTCAAAGAAGAAAATAATAATTACATTTAAATGCTTATTTTATTACTTTGATCAAAATATTTCTCAAAAATAAAACAGAGTTTTGTTTGAAAACATCAGCAGGTGATTAACATTTTGCCTTGAACCATAAAAAGATGAAAAATAAAAATAGCTCAATTGAACAAACAACTAATAATTGCTCAGTTTTATTGCAATATTTAAAAATGACATATTGCAAATAAAAATTTAGGAACAAAAAACATTTTTATTGATTAATAAAATTCTGTTTGTACAAATAAAATTTTAAGAATCTAATCGAAGTAATCGTGGAAATCCCATAAAATTCACTTTTCTCGAATATTCTGGAAAATTGATAAAGACAAGCTTTAAATTCACATAAAACTGTGTTTCTAACTTGTTTAATTGTAATAATTTTCACACCAACTCACCAGCCTACTGATAATCGCCCAATTTCGTGATAATAATCACAAAATTATCTCCAATTATCAGCCATATAAAGGTAATTTGGTGGCAATTTGCAGCCGTCCCTCCGCTTCAAATCGACGACGCCAAGTTGGTCGAATACTAGTGATAGAAAGCGGAAAACATTCGAAATGAGGTTATTCACTCGTATGATAGATTTATTGGGTGATTACGAGAAGTTGGATATTTTTTTTTGCTTCTTTTTTATTATAAAAATGTGTTCAGGTTCTCCTTCTCTGTTGATCAACAACATCTTAAATTAGATCCTGCCTACGGGCCACGTGTAAACAGCCAGGAGGAATTTCTCTCAAGAAACTAGTCTTTAACAAAAAGTGATCATACAATGCTTTGCAATTAATAAAAAAAACAAAAATTAAATAAAAAAAATAGAAGCCAACAAAAATAGATAAGAATAAAATCTAGAATTCTTTATAAAAAAACAAAAGTAATACAAAAAATAAAACAAAAATTAAAATCAACAAAAATTTAAAAAAAAAGTAATCCAAGAAAAAAGAGATCATGTGATGGTTTTTTTTTATTAAATAAACAAAAAATGAGATAAAAAGAAAAACAAAAGTAAAATAGGAAAATAAAAACAATTGAAAATCCTTCTGCATCGCGCTCGTTTTCTTGAAGTAAAAAATAACAAAAGAAAATGCGAAAATCATCGCCAAAGGTCATCAGCCCGGTGAAAGTGGGAAGCGCAAAAAAGTGTAAACAAGATTAGCGCAAACACACAGTAGGCCAGTAGCGGAGAAGCATTGATCAGAACTCAGTTTCAATTTCAATGGTTACTTTACCATAATTCTAATTCATCCCACTTGTCCGATTTCTTTTCGCTCGCTCGCGCTCTTCAATGCGTGTTTTCTCGCAGCGCACGCTGTGATCATTAGTTTGTAAATATTTTGACTTAAAAATAGACGGGCGTTTTATTTTGGGGCGCCCTACCAATATTTATCGGGCAAAGATTGATGGGATAAGAGTCAATGTGAGACGACCACTCAAAATGCCGTTTACCAGCCAGATAATAACACAACATTTAGAGGTCCATTTAATTGAGAAACGCAGCAGCACATTGCGATCGAGAGGAGAGCGAAAAAACAAGTGCAAATGGATTGTTTTATTGAATGCCGGGAAAGGCCTACTGTGATCTCGGTTATGTTTTGTGTGCGGTTGCCTAATTTCTGTTAATGATAAATCGGCCTCAGCAGAGGACAACCTTCGGTCAAAAAGCATAATAAGTTTAACATAAAATAACACACACACACACAAATTGACAATATGTTTGACCTCGATCTTAGAAGCATACATGTTTCAAATGAGATTCAGTTTTTTAATTGAATTAACCAATTTTTTGTCATTGAATTTGTCACTTGAAAAGTTCTCTCCATCTCGTCACAAATCGCTGATTGTTTCCATGTGGAGTGGAGGAGGACTAAGCATTTCACAACAATGTAGTTTTAATAGACTTGTGCCAATTAAGTTTCGGATGATCTCTACTCTTGAAGATCATTAGATTGATGTTTTTAGTTCGCTCAAAGGAAGTGTCTCCATTTACTGATAGGTTCACTTAGTAGAAAATTAATTAATTAAAATTAGACAAAAAAACAAATTATTGAATTTGATTTTTTTGTTGTGTTTGATTTATTACATTTTAATCCAATTAAATTAACACTACAAATTACCATTGTGATATCTGCTCTGACAGGGAAGTTTCCATGACATTAATGTCTTGAACTGTCAAACAACTTCTGTATAAAACAACATTTTGTAGAAAATTTAAGGTGTTAAATATAGGAAATATAATTTCATACAGAAATTGCAAGAGATTTAAAGATATTTGTGTAAATTTTGTAAAAATGCTTAAACTTTTGTATGTAACACGAAAGAAATCGACGCTGAATTAAAATAATTAATTAAAGGAATAGTAATTCCCACCGAAATTTAGTTATACGTATATTTTTACATATAAAAATATTACTACTCCTTATTCTTTTTTAGTGTTAAAGCCCTATTCGGGCCTTAGCCTGTTCTAAACTTTACCTCCAGGTGGCGCTTGGGTACTACTACACAAATCAATAATTTTAAATTTAAAGTTTTAAAAAAAATTAAATTTAAAGACGATTCTCTTGATAATCTGCTAACTGTCATTAATTTATTAAATCATCAGTTGTGTAAATAAAGCAATTATTTACTAAGTTTGCTTATGAAATGGACGTGTCGATTTCTATTCAACAGTCACAAACACATTTTAAATTAAAAGACGGAAGGAGGGAAAGGTCTTGTCATTTTCTGAATATAGCTCGTATGATATTAAATTTACATAAAACCGATGTCGGAACGAAGATTCCTCTTTCGATATTGCACTGATTATCTAAAGTTATACCACAATTGACATCCAAAATTAACTTTTGGACATTTAAAAGTAAAAAATTCAAATTTTTTTATAAATCATAAACTTATAAATTCAATACTATATAGAATACATTTTTAGCATAAAATAACAATTTTGTGTATTTACTCGATTTTTATTTCTAAATAAAAAATTCAAACAATATAGAAATATGAAAAAAAACAAGTTAAATATGGAAACACGAGTAGAGTTTTAAAAAAACGAATGGTATGAGTTTTAAAAGATAAATAATTCATAATATAAAATAAATATATTTTAAATTTAATATAAATATGAATTTTAAATTATTCGTCAATTTAAAAAATCTTATCAGACATAAAATTCGTCTCTTTACAATAAAATCTCACCACTTTTCAATTATGATCCCAAACTTGCCAGTTTTACTGTAGCTAGATTAAGCGCTTGCTATATATATTGATACATATTTATATTCGTTTTATTATTGAAACCGATTTTATTTTTGTGCATTTTTTCTCTTTCTATTTTGCAGTGTGTTGCAGAAATTTCTCAATTCACACAATCTCTATGTACAATGAAGGTTGAGAGAAATGCGCGAACTAGTTCTGATTAGAGTAAACAAAAACACGTTTTTTATGAGTAATAATACGAAATAAAAAAGCAACAGCAGAAAAAAATATACTTTTCCCCCGAGTCAAAAGAGATTCTCTAAAAATGCAGCACCGCAGTGAATAAAAATATCGAAATAAAATAATAAAAATCAAAATAATAACTAAATAGTGTTGTAAATAAATCGCTATAATAAAAAAAACAAAACCGCAAAACGTGAAACATAAGAGCGGCAAATTTGTTGTTGTTGTGCGATTATTATTGTTGCTTGTTTATAAATAAATTAGATTCAAGTGAAATTATACTTATATATATAAATTTGTGTGTATATATGGTCGAGATTTGTGGGTATATTTGCTGCTGGTTGTCCCGTCACAGTCAGTCACATCCAACAAGCCCCACAGCCATCAACAGCCTTCATCAGATCAAAGCTCTTCAATAATTAAAACACACTCTTTAAAAAATGATAACCGAAAAATATAAAATAAAATTTAATGGTCTTTAATTATTGAAATTTTATTCAAAAATAAAAATTGCAAATAATGAATCAATGTGTGTACAATTGCAAGTGCGAATAAATCCTACCCAACGGGAGGAGTGTTAAACTGTTAAACATAAAATAATAATACAGAAAAAACAAGTGCTTAGTGTAGTAGGCCGTTTATGTTGATACTCTGTTTAAACATTATTATTTGCAATAATAATAATAATACATTATTGTGAAGTGAAACCGCGCGTCTAATAGGAAGAGCCGCTGCAAAACAACAAACACAATCTATTTGCATAAATCAAAATTGCCAATTTGTGTGTAAAGAGCAGGAAGAAGAAGAAGGAATAGAGTCGAAAATAGAAGAAAACGAATACGACAAAGTACTGTGCGTGCAAGTGTCCAATAAATGGGTGAATGATGTGGGTGTTTTCGGATTAAATTTTGTGTTTCGCGGGCCCCCCTCTTGTATTTGTTTTTTTTTTCTTCAACAACATTTTATTCTGTTTTGTGTGTGCTGTGTTCGGTGTGTGTAAAAATTTAATACACTTCCGAGGACGTCACAAGTTTTATTATTGCCATAATTATTGAGCGATCGATCTAGTGTGTTTTTGTTTTTTTTTTGTTCTGCGTTATATTCTTCTTCAACTTGTTGTGGTTATAAAAATACCAAAAAAAAATCAATAGAATACAATTCGATTGATTAAAATCGGGGTTTTTCACAAATGTATTCTATGATTGAAAGTTACTCGGACATGGGACAGATCGGACAAGATGTAAGTATAACACTATTTCTATTGGGTTGTCCTTTTGTTTTTTGTTTGTTTGTTCACTGTCAATTTTATTGAGAACAAAAAGAGGGAGAGATGAATAGTGTCACTAATTGCACCCAAATTCAATGTGTATTCTAAAATTGTCAAATTGCTCTTTCTTCTACTCCTCTTTGTACGAGCTAAATTGGCACACCAATTAATTTGTGCAATAATTCAAGCCTCTGTTGATCCTAATTGATGTTATTTATTACAAGTGTCACCTGAATCGGACCTTGTCTAGTTTTTTTTGACATTTCAATTCTACTCTTTTCGGACTTTATCCATTAAATTGATTTATTTAATAGTATAAAAGAGTATATTTCGGTATTTTGGAAGAATTCTATGTATTTTTGAATGAAAATGTAACATTAATATTTTTATGCATTTTTGTTACATAAAATTTTACTTTTTCTATCACTTTAAAAGTATGTCTCTGCTAAACTAAATTTTAATTTTGAATTTTCATAAAACGATGACATTTTTAGGTTTTTTGTTGATTTATTCAAAAACGCATAAATTGTTGTATAAAACACATTCAATAAGTATGTATTATTCAGCACACGGAACTTTTCTAAACCACTCGTTAAGATTGTGATTTTAAGACACCTAGAGTCAACAATAAATATGTAGAATTAAGAAAAATCCCTTTTTTTTTAAAAACTAGTAAAAAATTTGACTTACGTCATTAAATTGGTTTCAATATTGTTAACATTTTCATCGATAAAAACTTTTATGCGTTTTTGTAGCTTAAAATTGATATTATGACACTCAAATTTGTTCTGTCAAAATCGATATTATAGCAAGAGTGCTATTATGAATTCTTTAAAGCCCACGTGCTTTTTCTTTATTATTAATGTGTGACCTCCGTGAAAAAAATCAAACAAATTTATATGGTTGTCAGTTTTAAAAGGCGGGGCTAACCTGTAATTGGCCAGTATTAACGATTTTTTTGTTTGAATTTTATTGAAACCACCTATTGGAAATTTTTGAACTACGACTCTCGGCTATGAGTAAGAGAGAGATGCAAAATTTTCGGCTATGAGTAAAAAAGAGATGCAAAATATTTCAAATTTTAATTCTAAGCAGCTTAACGAACTTTTTAATTAAACAATTATTTTTTTAATTTTTGTGTAAATTTATTTTAAAAATGCATAAAATTTTGTATAAAACA
>JXOV01004098.1:0-34497 GCA_001014945.1 Clogmia albipunctata
AAAGATGAATCCTTAGTGGATAAAATAAGCTTCACGAAAGTATGTAAATTAGCGAAACTCTTCCAGTATGTTCAATTAAAAAAAATGTAAATAAAAACTTATTTCGCATGAAAAACTTCTGAGGGCTCTGGCACTAAGACACATGGACTGAATACAGTCAGATGCGAGCTACAAACAGCCAAAATCCAGAAACACCCCCTATGCCATTTTGTCCATATTTCCCCTACAAGTTAACCTGATAAATACAGCAACGCAATTATCTTTAAGAACAAATTTTCTAATAGTCCTTGAATAAGGACAAAATTAAAATTAATTTGAAATATTTTTAGAACAGCCTCTTCCATTGCTAGGGCATTATGTAAGTGACAAATTAGATATAATTGGAGGACGATTAGAGTCGCGATTCGTGGCCGATGACACAATTAAACTTTACTGTCATGTTTGCAATAAAAATGATGACGGTGGAGGGCGGGAGGGAGGTAGGAATGGTAGATGAGGCAAAGCTGAGCAACATGCAACGTTTAATAAGATTATTAATAACCAAAGTACAAACTATTACCGGCAAAACTCCATTTTTCAACTCATTTTTCGTTCCGCTTTTGATGGCAATTCCCCACATTAAAACGAAATTACTCCTCGTGAAACGGTGCTTATCAGGCGCGCTGGCTGCCCCCTCTTCAGTGGGTGGGCGTTATTGTGGCCAAGAAACCAACCGACGACTTTCCACTTTCGTGACTGAAAACAGAGAATTATGTCGAAATGGATTTAAAATTGTCAAATGAACAGCGAACAACGGCGAAGTAGGCCTGGAAACTTTTGTTGATTGTTTGATTTCTTGAAATGGCCTCGACGACGACTGCTGCGATTCACAAAGGGACAGGTAATTAAACGTTGCGATTTAGCGCAATTAGAACTTTGTGGCAGTAATTAGTGCCCGCACAGACATCTCCACCGAGCGACCGTTTAAAAGCCACAAAGACAGTCCAACGAAATTGCGTCAAACGCTAATGAAACAATTTAAACTTTCAAAAAGATCCTTATCAATGCTAAAGGCAACAACAATTTTCAATTACGTTTCATCTTGACACTCTCAAAGTGAATTTGCAATTAAAATAATTGAATTCGGTGCTACAATTAATGCCTTATTTTAGGAGTGAGTTTGATTCCGCATTGTTTGAGAGATTGAAAAGTACGATTTGAGGTATAATAATAACTAATGAAGAAAACAATTGGCCAAGCACTTATGGAGAAGGCTCGAGAATTTTGTTTTTTCTCTAATTAAATTACACACAATAGTTACTAGTTTCCATTTTTCAAAAGTTTTTGATAAAATTATTGGTTATATGATGGTTTTAAAATTATTTCGTTGAAATTTGGTAAGTTTTACGGTTTCGTTTAAATTTTAAAAAGGTCTTGTACAATCTTAAATAGAAAAATAAGCTTTATCATCTAATCTCATATCATTTTACTTTTCGCATATTCTTTCAAAACTTTTTAAATCATTGTATTAGATCGTCTCACTTGAAAGTGGACAGTGGACACTTGAGTGGGTAAATTTCAATCGTTCACCAAAACAATATTTTCCCTTATAATTTATTTTTTCTTTATAATTTCAATGGTTATTTAAGTTGTCTATAAATATAAATCAAATTAGTTTATTTATCTCATTTAATAGTATTTTTATGCGATAATTAGTGAGTAAATTCAAAACCAAGATTTTCGATGATTACATAATTTTCTTAATAAATCCAGATAAGGATAAACCAGAACTACGAAAATTGGCATATTTATAGTAAAAGACTATATTAAGCTGAAAATTTGTCAAAAACAAAAACTAAAAATTTCAACTACGATTTTTCAGAACTCGGCTGTGAGGAAAATTGCCACCTCTACTTCTAATGACGATTTACATAATACTGTTTAAAATATTCTAAGAAAAATTAATATTGTTATTAATGAATATATTAAGGTACAATAAACAAAAGAAAATTATTTCAAATTAATTGTATAAACAAAAAAATTTAAAAACATTCCTTCTCGCAAATTAAGTGGTTGAAATATGAGAACTTAATAGAAAAAGTCATTCAAACCCATTTTTTGTCGAAAATNTACTGTTTAAAATATTCTAAGAAAAATTAATATTGTTATTAATGAATATATTAAGGTACAATAAACAAAAGAAAATTATTTCAAATTAATTGTATAAACAAAAAAATTTAAAAACATTCCTTCTCGCAAATTAAGTGGTTGAAATATGAGAACTTAATAGAAAAAGTCATTCAAACCCATTTTTTGTCGAAAATATTCAATTTTATTATCTATATTTTTCTTTTTAATCAACAGTAAGCTTTTTATGATAACTTTAAGTAAATTTCAAATTGATTACCCCTGCCTAAACTTTAATTCTTAAACCATAATTGCTCCATATAAGACACTCCTTAATTTAAGTTAGGCACACGAAGCTACCATACAATTGTTACTTTTATTAATGCAGACTCTTACTACTGGCATCCTTTTATATAAAAATGTCAAATTTATTTATAAACTAATAAAAATAAAACAAAAATCTCAATTTTTTTATATAATAATTATTAATTTTTTATATCTGTAGGGTGTGATTTTATCCTTTATAGAGTTCTTANACTTTTATTAATGCAGACTCTTACTACTGGCATCCTTTTATATAAAAATGTCAAATTTATTTATAAACTAATAAAAATAAAACAAAAATCTCAATTTTTTTATATAATAATTATTAATTTTTTATATCTGTAGGGTGTGATTTTATCCTTTATAGAGTTCTTAGGCTTCTAGAGCACAATTTACTATATATATTCTATTATACAACACCGTTGTCAAACAAAAATACTAAGTTTTAGGTTAAATACATTTCAAATTTATTTTAAAAATGTGTCTTTGAAATTTAATATCATATAATTATATTATCCTTATATTTGCGGAAGAGAATTGACGTCAAAAAGTTTGAAGCAATGTGAAACTGGGAAACAGGATTGCAAAGAATGATCATGTGCATTTAATCAATGAAATCATGTGTTTTAACGTGTGTTTTAATCAGTTTTCATTACAAAATGCATTAATGAAGAAAGTAGCAGAAAAAATAACAATAACAGACGGTTCAGTTTTGCTNAAAAGTTTGAAGCAATGTGAAACTGGGAAACAGGATTGCAAAGAATGATCATGTGCATTTAATCAATGAAATCATGTGTTTTAACGTGTGTTTTAATCAGTTTTCATTACAAAATGCATTAATGAAGAAAGTAGCAGAAAAAATAACAATAACAGACGGTTCAGTTTTGCTCAATGACTTAGAAAACCCCTAGAAAAGGTCTCTGCGGCCAGAAAAAAAAAAACATGTTAAATGTGAAATCAAGATTTGCAACTCTAAAGGATTTTTTTTTATTTTATCTTGAATCTTGACATTTGTATTGTAACAGTCTCACGTTTTAATTATATGTATTTATATATTTATTTATAAAACAAATTTCTTTTTACCATTTTTCGTATTTATAATAGAGATTGATTACATAACTTTTAAATGATAAAACATATAATTCTACCGAACTTATCATTCGTTTTCTGGTGAGGATGTTTAAGTAAAGTCGAAAACAAACACCTCTCTACGGGACAGAATTCAATAATTGTTTTGATTTAAATGGAATGTATTCAATATTATTTTAAAACACTTTTGAATTAATGGGAAGTATAATAGCACGAGGCTACTATGGACATGGCCTCGAATTCTACCCGTACATTTTTACGGGCGAAATCTAGTTATTCTAATAAATACCGTAATCTAAATAATTCGGAAAATTACTCTATGCTTTTTTTTAAGCTTCATATAAATATTCGTATTGAAAGTTGAATAAATAACAAATATCCTTTTTGTTGAATTTCATGTTAAAAGATCGTATCGAGAAGCCTCACGAGCATAATCTTAATTCTCTTCCATGTTTGGAACAAAATTTTGTGCAACCGTTTAAATTAACAAAAGTTTATGTTGAAAACTATAGAGAATTTCTTTTAGATATATTCTGCCATTTAAATTAACATTTACATGAATGGTGCTTTGAATGAATATTATATTGAACTAAAAATAAACCTTTTACAATTCATAAGTCGTTAAATAATATCCAAACCATTGTTATAACTTACTCCTTCCCCAGTTCAAGATTTACACGAGAACTATCACCTAGTAGTTCTTTATGATGACATGGTGGGTGGGTGGATGGATGGATGAGGTTTGGGGAAACAAAGAGAAGCGTGAATGATTGCCATTTGCATACGAGTAGAACGCGCGTTAAACAAATGGTGGGCTCTTCTGAACGACGACAACGTGTTACAGTTGCTCCAATCCACAATCCTCGCCACCACCGCAACTACACTCCTCCACAAGAGGCTCTCCAGGGCCTTCCATGCCAGTTGCCCATTTGGCGGCGGAATCAATTGCCCCCTACTTCTAATTCACGACCACCCCTCCGCAAAGTGTTGGCTGTCTGGCTGCACACGGGCGTGGAGGATCGGAAAACACCGAAATCATCACATAAATTATTCGGAAAGTGGACTCTGAACAGCACCACCCGACCGGACTGCAATGGACGGGACTGTGGAGTGTTGCTGCCGTCTGAAAATTTAATTTTATAATTGAGGAACGACCGTTCCGATCAATAATTCATGGTTTGGTGGAGCAGTCTGAAAAATAAGTAGAAATATCAGAGGATGGAATAAGTTTTTGGTTAAGAGACACTCGGATTCAAATATCTTTCACAATTTTATTATGTAGATATTGAAATATTATGAAATAATTATTTATGTTAGGAATTCTGGAACATTTAGTATAGCTTTATGTCCATGACTACTTCTTTTTGAATACATTATTTTATTAGTCAATTAATAGCCCCTAAATGAGTTTAAAAAGGATCCAGTTAATCCTACCCATCCATGGATCGAACCCATGGCTTTCGAGGAGAGGGTCGAGTACGTTACCACTTCGGTTATGGGCCGGTTAGTCCGAATAATTTTCTAAATTGCTTAGTACATGAGGTTTTGGTGGTAAACAAATACGAAAAAATTAATGTAATAAACTACCTGATCAAACGACTATTTTTGTGTATAATGTGTCGAATCATATGGAATGAAAGTATTTACGGCATTTGCAGACGTAATTAAATTGTGGTGGTAGAACCACACCAATAGCATTAAGACCTTAGCATAAGTATTCCCAAATATACACCAACACCAACTCAACACATAATTTACTTAGTCATAAGGAGTAGTCTGGTTTGTACAGGGAACAGAGTAAGAGCTTATGAATAAACAGCCTTAAAAGTAACAGTGCGTTATGTGTATAGTGAGTAGCCAATTACAGGGGCTGTGGTTGAAGTACTAGAGACAAGGTAAAAGACAGATAAACACCAGTTATCACAAAATATATCACTTCAACCAACGACATTCGTCTGGGAGTTTTGCTTACGAAACTCAACGATTTGTCCATCGCGCGAAATTGCGATTATTTTAAAATTGTATTCTTGAGTGTTTTCTTAGCCGCAAATAAATTAACATTAATTGCCCCGCGCGCACTAACAACATTTGACTTTATTGATTAAACCCCTTTTCAGAAAACATTAAGATTTCCGATCGATGTGATTGAGAAATTCGGCGACTGAAAAGGTAACGTATCCAGTGAAAATTCTTATCCGTAAGTATAAATTAAAATGCTCAAAAATAAGGAATCCTTTGTCCTTAGGATTGAAATTAAAATATTTTCACGATTAATACATCCTTGACCTCCAGCAAAAAACTTATTCTAGAAAGATAAAATAAGCCGGAAGGAAGATCTCGGTCAAATAATTATTATGTACCAGTATTGATAATATTGTATTATTAAAGATTAGTTGGTCGATTTTTTAGGATGAAAGTCTGTATTTTATTTAAATAAGGTATTTGACAACGTGACAGTTTGGAAACTATTAAAAACAAAAGATATTACCGCTTTAAATAATAACTTTTAAAATTTATAAAAAATAAATTAAAACTTAAAACCCTAAAAACAGTTTGAAACTTATTCCAATCACCAATGAAAAGTCAAGGAGGAAGACTGATGGGTGAGAAATGATTATGATGATGGCGTGACACGTTAAAGAAACTGCCAACATCACGTAGCCTACATCAATAAACCGAATCCTAAGTTTGTTTCAATTCTTTCTTTTGTTTTTTTTTGTAGAGGTTTTGCTTGACTTTTCTCCTTTCTCGGTGAAAAAGGGGAGTGTGGGAAAGGTGACAGGCTTTATTACATTACACCAGCTCGGTCCAATGCCTTATTTCTGAATAATTTATGCGAAATTCGATGTCAAAATTGGTTCTTGTCTTTTCGCCTCCACAAAGTCAATTATTTCTCCCCTTAATTTTCCACTCTTTTTTAAACAGAGGAGGCTCATCAAAATTTAAATATTTTGTTTATTTTCCATGAGGCGGTTGCGCTTCGTCGTGGCCTCCTATCCTTTTTATTTAAAATTCATTACTGGCATTGTTTGAAAAATATTTAAACCTAATCGCAGTAGCATGTGAATAATTAAAGGCCAGCTTGGATTTGTCATCAAACGGGTCTATTGATTTTATTCCTGAAATGGGCTGAGAAAAGGAGCACATGGCCAGGAGGAGGCGCCCAAGACAACACCCCACGACAACGCGCTTCAAACTGCGGATACTGGATGATGGTGACGATTTCTGCAATGACTTAATTCACCTCCAATGTGCTAATTTTCCGCACAAGTTATTAAAAATTAACAACTCTCAGCTGCTATTAAATACTCCGTGTCAATATAATTTCAAACACATCATTATTTAATCAATGTTTTATGGTGTGCCTTTCAACATGGGTTTTTATTATAAATAGAACTTATTTAATAAATTTATTATTTGATATTTTATTTATTCAATAGTTTATTGTCAAAACAAAAAATCTGTTGAACTATAAATAATCGATAATACGAATGAATAAAATCGTTGCCATTTGAGAAAATGATTTATTGATAAAGGAAAAAAAGACAATAAAAGAAAATTTTATAATTGTTAAATAATTAGGTTTATTATGATTAGTTTATTGTTCATTTTACACACAGTAAAATTAGTAGTTTATTTGATGCGTACTAAATTAAACGAGTAATGTAAAACAACAATAACAACACCCGTATCGAAACATAAGATTTCCATTATCCATTTGAGCTTCATAATGTTTCACTTTATGGACAATTTTGAATTTTTGCAAACTAATTAGCGTGGCCTGAAATTAAAATTTAATTTTTTCTGTTCAAACAGTGGTCTGTACATAAATTTGTTATTTTGTTCGATTTCGCAGATATCAGTGATAAATCTGCTAAACTGTAAGGTAAGTAAATTATAGTTATTGCCTGATATTGCTTTAAATTGAATTTAAGCAAACAAATGTTCGAGTTCTTTGCCATATCACCAAGTTGTAAAGTGGTAACAATATATTCTTGTTTGAATTCGAACAGATAACGGCAACTTAAAAAAACAAAACAAAATTCAATAATTTAATTTAAGGATAATAAAACAAAGTCATTTGTAAATTCATACTAAATAATGATTTTCGCTATTTTATTTTAAAAAATAAAAATAAACTATTCCCACTACATTCACGACGGAACTAGGGGTTAGTCTCAACCCCAACCAACGGGTGTTCGACTTTACGTGACTGTTTGTTTTTCATTGTATTAGTAGTCAGTTAATAGCACCTAGACCGGTTGTAAACGGATCCAGTCAATCCGCCCATTTTATTTATTTGTTTGCACCATTATTTTTCATTATTTTTATAATTCACTATGAATATTATTTCGCAATGTTATTGATATACACAAATGGAAACTTTTTCGCGCTAGAAAGATATCCGCCCGGGATTTGATCCCAAGACCTCGAGGAGGAAATCCAGGGTCCTAACCACTAGGACACAGAGGCAGATAATAGCCTTATATTACATTTATAGTAATAACCTTATATTAATTTAAATGAAAATTTATTTTACATAAATTAAAGCAAACAATATAATTTTCATATGAAAATAACCTCATATGCCCTTTCTAAAGTCAAAATTGGGAAAACAACTGTTTTTTAACGACTGAAATGAGTGTGAAAATTAATAATCGCCAATCAAATATCTAAAAACAATGATATAAAATTTTAAGTGTGCTTTAAGAGTGCTATTATAATCCACTTTACGTTAAATTATGCAATATTTTCAACATTAAAAAAAAATTAAATTTAGCAATATTCTCAACTTTAAAAAAGTAATTTGAGTAAAATCAGCTGTATGCGAGTTTTTAATTGTTTCCGAGTTAAAAAACGGATTTTACATTTAAGCAGGACATTAATTTTTTGCTATTCTTCAAAGATGCACAAAAACAAAATTAATTCCTGATGTAAATCTCTACGGTATGGATAAAACGTGTGCAGTTAATCAAATTTGACGTTCATAAAAATGTTTGTTGATTATATTAAAAATTTTACTAGTGCGATACAATAATTTTTTTCCACTTTCAAAGCAGAACTAGACAAACATATTTAAATATACTTTAAAATTTGATTCAAATGCTTTAAGAATCTGAAAAGTTATTCAAGAAATCACCACAAATCCCAATGATCATTTTAAATTCCCCAATCCCTGCAATTGAAAATGAGACAACGAAATTCAATGACACGTTTAATACTTACCGCAAACTGTGATTCTTCCGTTTCATTCCCCTAATACCGTTTTATCAGCGGGAGTCGGTATGCAAATTCAATTGCGATGATATGGCAAAATAAAAGCGAAGAACAAGGCAATAAAAATCAAATATTTACAACACTCTCGTATTTTGGTACAAGCGAAGGGTGGACTTTAATTTGTGTCTCGGCTCAATCGCAGTAATCCGATTGGGATTTATTGTGACGAGCTGCTGATTCAATTAAAAAAACAAAAGCAGCAGCATTCTGTGTTGTGGTTGTTTCAATTAATTAAAGCCCAGCATAGTTGCATAAATTAGCCGCTCTTTAAGTGCAATAATGCCACGAAGCGTAGAAAAATGTGGGCAATTTTAAAAGGTGGTACTTCAGAGCCGCCTATGATGATTATTTTTTTGGTTTTTTTCGGTGACCGGAAACAGAGTCTTGGTTTACAATTCATTCAGCGCATTAAATTTTACTACTGTCCATTATCCGGGCAGTTTTTCTTCTTTTGAACAGCACAAGATATCAGATGAAAAGAAGAAGCGTAGGTCATAAAATTAGTCTGGGGAGCCAATTTAATTTGTTTATAACCGATGGGAAATTCTACCGGTTTTTTCTATCCTGGAATTCCGATCTTCCGCCCAGTCAGTGTCTTCATCATTTAAACGATCTTAATGAGACTGTCCCCCCTTCTAAAGTGTCATCTGGAATTGAATTTCATTCAGTTTTAGAGTTTTATTCAAAAGCCATTCTCGTTCTTTTTACCTTTTAGTCATTTTTACGTTGTTCTAACCGGAATCAATGACACTTTTATCCGGATACTCACTTGGATATTGTCATAAATTAACAACAGTGTTCATTCATTTTTTGGAAACAGTTTTTTTTTTATTTAATTAGTCGTTTCGTTTCTTACAACATTAGATGATATTTTTCAATCATCTTCTCTCCTCCTCATTTTCATCTTGATTTTCATCATTTGCACTTACTTAACTAAATTGTATACCTCTAAAAGTGTGTTTTTTGTATTTATAGAGGAATTTATATGCATATTTTTTTGCTTTCCATAATACTACAATAATTACAATGCGATTTTCAATTGCCGAAATAATTATTCTATTGGACTAAATACGGTAGAGTAGACCATGAGAAATGGTGTGGAACTAAATTGACATTAAAATCGAAATATAGTAGGCGGACTAATTCAAATTCAATATTTATAAAACCGTGCGCGCAAGTAGGCTGAGCAGCGTTAACTTTTGTTTTCAGTTTTCTTGCCATGCAAAGTGGAAAAGTATCATTATTTTACCAGTGTTTTAACGATATTCAATACTTAAAGTGATCTGAAACCAATTTAAACTGTTTTATTTCATGGAAATATCGGTGTCTATTTGTGTGTTTTACAAAATTAAACATGCCCACTTGATTTACACGATTTTCAATTGCTCTCTGATTCGAGAAAATAACAAAAATGACTTTCCTCGATTTGTGTGTGTTTTTTTGCCGCACATAAACTTAGTCGCGATCAGATCAAGGTTCTTTGGTGACAACTTTCAGTGCTCTATAGCAGTTTAAATAGAGTTATATAGATTAGGTAGTTTGTGTTTAATTAATAAAATGAACGAATATATTTATGCAGAGAACAGAGGCGATCAATTTGGAAACGTTTTGTTGCCAATTGTAATTTTTTTTCTTCTAATGCTGTTTCTGTCGTAATGAATATGTTTTTGTGTTATTTTGTATACAAGACGCCCCTACTTAAAATCACCATTACACAATTAATGATAATGGGCTCTTAGTTAGTACTCTATTCAATAGGAAATCAGTTTGGAAACCGTCAATTAGAGGTTCAATTTACGACGCAAATTTATAAGCGTCCGTTGTGTATTTTTTTGTTTTGTTCTTCGCTTAGTATTTTTTCTTCTCCTATAATTAAGTGTGTGTAGTTTTTGTGTTTTTTTTATATGTTTACATAAATAAATTGTTTTGTGAAATTTGCTTTCATTAATAAAAATTGATCATCAACACATTGTATTGTACAAACCGAAATGGACTAATTATTTATGTATATATCTTAGTGTTGTGATCAATTAAGCTACCATCATCATACAGTTTTTAAGGGCTACGATTATTATGTATCTTTCTTAATTGATTACATATTTATATATATATTTTTATATAAAATTACTGTACTATTTACAGATATGTAAATAAATAGAAAATATTCACTTACTTAAGGGTTTTATTACATTATACACTTTGTATATTGTAGGTTGTTGTTAATGTTGTTCTTGTTGTGGTTTTGAATTCGAGATAGGTAGTACCGCTTTAGAGAGTCCTGGTTGAGCATTTTTGTAGATCTCTTTGTCCTTCATTTGAAGTTCCGAGAGAGTTTTTTTTCACTAGTTTTAATAATTTATTCAAAACTATTTCGCTATTTGAATTATTGCCACCTTAAAAATTTGAGTTGTTATTAGTTAATCACCATCAGCTACCACCATCGAGCAACTCCTGCACAGTCACCATTAACTATCACACGTCCAGCACTATCTCGTCATCCGGGCTAGACATCACAGTTCTGGAAGAGTTGAGCAATTGTCACGGACCTATCAACTTACTAGAGTCATCTAATAAACCATTAGTTCCATTTGTCTGGACTTCCAAGCCGTTCACCATCTTCTCTATGCTCTTCAGCTCGGACGGTGTGCTCTGGACCAGCGGAGGACTAGCCTGAATTGGGGACGAGTGCCTATTGGGAGACGGTATTGCGATGGACCTACTCGAGGGCCTTGTGGTAGGAATTGGGGGTGAATGATTGTTAGGAGACACTGACACCGGCCTTGTTGAGGACGTGGTTGGGGAACTTGACGATGGCCTCATCTGTTTAGGACTAGCACTCATGCTGCGATTCCCTACCGAATTTGAGCCAGGAGTTACAGCTTCAAACGCGGATCCTAAACCGGGTAAATTGTATGGTGAAAACCTATGACCCTTGAGTCCGTGAATTGGCGAGGTGGGTGCGTGACCTGATGCGGCGTAGTGGCCGAAGAGCGCCGGATGCTGGGCAGCCAGCGCCAGTTGAGCGTTAAACAGGAGTCCTGGATTCAGACCCGGATTCATAGCCGCCGATGGGTTGTGGAGCAGCGACAAGGGAGGCGGCGGGTACAGTCCAGACGGATACAAGTAAGGCAATAAGTGAGGCGCAGGATGAATTGGGGGACCTAAGTAAAAATATATATTTAAAAAAGGATTAGTACTTAGAAAATCTCTAACTGATGACTCAAAACTACCTGAGGTTGGCCTAAACGCTCCTCCTCCACTATTTCCGTTTCCTCCACCCGATGTCGTCGTCCCGGAGACATTATCACTGCAATTGGAGTCACTACCATCCCGTTCACCGTCATCTCCTTGGAGCCGTCTTCTCAATGCCTCCGCATCTGCATTTTGGGAGTCTCCAGTCAGGTTGAACCAGGCTGCAAACCAAGCTATATGAAATCGTCGATCGTGGTCAAAGGGGTGAAAACGCAACGGAACTCTGAACTTACCTGAATGCGGATGAGCTTGAAGTTGTTGTAATGAATGACTAAGGGGTAATAGAGGGCTTTGCGACGGTCCTACAACGTCTAGTAACTTGTCATCGTCATCTAAATCTCCACCACCACGATTCCTAGTGTCCAAGGCGCAAGGTCCTCCCCTGGATGTCGTCACGTGGGTCGCCGTCAGCTTCTCCGAGTCCGAGGAAGATCTGCTGATTAAATTGTGTCTGGAAATTAGTAAACGCCAAAAACGGGAGTGCGAATTAAATACGCATAGACCGAATTTGTCTATCAATGCCGAAATTTATGCAAAACGAAGGCCGTCCCAGAACCAATAAATATTTAAACCAACATCAAATAGAGTAGAGAGCACACGATTGTATCAATTACTGAAATGCTAATTTCGAGGGTGTGCTTGCCGGCAACAAATTTGCAAATATTCAAATCTTGAGGAACAACTGATGAGGTCGTTTGAATAAAAATCGCATAATTTTGGCCACCTTCCTTAAGCGGAACTCAATTTTATCCAACTGGAGCGAGAATAAAAAGTGGAAAAAGGCGTTGAACAAGGGGCGTCTTAAATTGCCGGCTTCTTAAACTGCTGAACCTCCAATCGCAGTGAAGCCCCAACTTTCCCCCACTCATCTCTACTTGTTTCCGCGAAATTACATTAAATTGCAAATTACCTCGCTGCTTCTGCGATTAAACGCAATAATAGTACTATTAAAATTGTTTCGCAATTTTGTAGCAAGATTTTATCACGCAAAATCAACTTTTCACACCAAACTTCTGACTGTTGTAATTCGCAACCCGCAATTCCGATTCAACCGCAATGGGCAACAAAAAATAAAACGCATGCAAAAAGAAGGGGTTAATACCAATTGTGGTGGCAACAAAACACTCTCTGTGTATGGCCCGAGGATAAACTGCTTGTGCTATTTGTTGCAAATATTATAATAATGTATCCGCCAAAACGAATTTACTCAAGTGCGAAACCAATTGCTGCTGCTAGTCCTCCTGCCTCTGAGCAGGAAATCAACGGCTGCGACAGTCGCTCGGCGTTATCCTGCAGCGAGAATTTGTCACTCGAATTCCGACGTTTGACGGACAAAATTCAAACAATTGCTGTCGCTGCCACCAATTTCATATGACGTATTTCGTTTAATCCCGAGAAAAAGGGACCCTTTCCTATTCACAACGTTAAATTGCTACAATTAGCCGCTCGTAAGTTCGCCTGATCTCAATTTCAATCCCGAACAATAAAAGGGGTAGTTCTCAGTCCCTTGGCCATTGTTTACTCCTCTTCTTCTTTTTATACTGTATCAAATCCATTTGTCGCACAGAGTGGTTAAACAGAATAAATAGAGATGCCACACTTGGACAAATGATTTATTGATACAAAGGGGTTAAGCAGTGCAATGACACCCTTGTTCTTTAAATAAGACGCTAAATACAACTAATGTAATTGAGTTATAAATTTCAGCACTTGATATCGTTAATTAATTTATATTGACTTTAATGTAGATTTCATTATTTTGCTTTAAATAAAATCCAAATACAAATAAGTTTTTAGTATCAGAAAATGAAAATTAATTTAAACCATCGAAATTATGGGCCATTATTCACAAAGCGAGTAATTTAATCCGGCCTGCCTCATATCAATTAGAATTTCCTTAATTTTAATGATATTGCAAAAACATAATATTTGAGTAAGAAATTGTAATTTTTCAGATTTAATATAATTCTGCTCCTAAAATATAATACTAATCAAATTATTTTAATATCCTTAATATAGATTTGATCAAAGTGATTTGAAATGATTAAAAATATCGTGTTAAATATTTATAAATAATAAATACCAAAAAAAATTAAAATTTAGATGGAGACTAAAATTATTCCCCACAATACTTCTTTTAGCTAAAAATCATATACTTTGTAGAGTTTTGTATTTAAACTACTTACTGAACATAACCAGAAAACGCTTTAAAAGTGGTTCAAATTGGAAAATAATTAAATTCCTTAAGCTATGACTGCCAAGCGCTGAAAACTTTTAAAATGTTTAGCAGTAATGTTTAATGTCGATTTTAATTTTATTTGTCAATTTCTCGAAATTTATTAAATTTTACAATCAATAGAATAATCATAACTACGATAAATCCAGAATAAATTACGTAAAATCTAAAGA
Source organism: Clogmia albipunctata (assembly GCA_001014945.1). Classification (NCBI taxonomy): domain Eukaryota; kingdom Metazoa; phylum Arthropoda; class Insecta; order Diptera; family Psychodidae; genus Clogmia; species Clogmia albipunctata. The sequence continues at coordinate 14,458 of JXOV01004098.1, forward strand.
AATTCACAAAATGTAAAATATATTAAAAGAAATATTTTGGAAAACAAACTCGATAAATTTAAAAGAGACGTTGTATAAATTATATGAATTGGTTACGGTAAACAATTATTGAAATCAATAATTGAAATAAAAAAGTTAGATTTTCTTAAAAATATTATACAATTGTAGTGAAAAATTTTAACATTTTAGTAGCCAATGCTTCCTCTAAAACTCCTTTATAAACCTACAGTGTTTCATTATGCTACGCAGCCAATTTTTCGGATGGAAAATATATTTGGACATTTTTCTTGTCACGATTTATGAATAAAATTGAATTTAACCCCATTAAATGATCAAATCTAAAACGTTTCTTAAATGTTGAATAAGTTGACTAATTGTGGTTAAAAAATCGGGCTATCACGGGTATACGTGTATCAGTTATGCCGTATAATGTACCCTATTTATATGATATAATAAAAAATTGGAACCTTAAGTTAAATTCACTTGACAGAAACTATCCTTAATTGTAGATGTTTAAACAATTATTTAGTTCTAGGCTGTCTTCTTTTCTTTATTTTATATTTCGCAAAAATAGTCAATTAAAACTGGTTGGAAAACACATAATTCAACACTCGTATTTTTTACTCGTGTTTAATTATGGCTCATTTTTCCCTACACGATGTTTAAATAACTATTCAAGAATTTATTTAAATTAAAAAATTGAAAAATTATTATATAATCTTTTATAACAAAAAAAATAAAAAATTAATATTCTGGAATATGAATAGTGAAAGCCTCCGATTTTCAATTATTTTTTGAAAAACTCAGTAAATTTAATACCTAGCAAATTAAAAAGAGACGACTTAAAATAACCTGTCTGTCTTTGAACAAGTGTGGCAAAACTTTACACCCAAGTGTTCCGTCACTTTGTCCAATTCAAACAAAAATCAATTACAGTTGCACCAAAGTTGGTCATCAATCCCGATTCCAGAAGTTCAAATCCCCTTATTTTATTTGCCAAATAATCAGAAATCACATTCTGTTTACAATGTGAATTATCGACAGTGGCATTAGCAATTAATAGTCCCTAAATTCCCAGCTCTTCTTGGGCCAAGGAAATAAATTTAATCGGGCGACAATTGAATTACCGGAAATCCAATACTCTCTAAAATATTCCTCAAATTGTTTTATTTAAATAAATAATTGCGAATTATGGGTGAATTGAACTTAACCTTGTGCATATTGCGCCCACATTATTCACGTCTAGAATTGCAGTGCAAATATTAGCCCGGAGGCATTCGACCTATCATCCCCTAATTTTTATCTAAACATGAAAGAGAGAAGAGCAATCCACCCTCACAAATTTTTGCTAAAAGTGTTTCACTGTCACATTTTATTATTATAAAATGTTATGTGGATTTAATATTAATTCTCTAAACGGTTTTATTTTCCATTTAAAATACCACAACTGCCCTGTCATTTTCCGCATTTTTGCGTTGAAAGTCTTGTAAATTGGAATAGCACAGAGAAAAAAAGAAGAATAGAAAAAGCAGTGAAACACTGCTTGAAATTCCACACATTCTCTAGGAAATAATCGGCCTTTGGGGTGGAGGCGGTTTTGAACCACAAAATTCGAACCTCAAATACAGAAAATCTTCTCAATTTTCAATTAAATTGCACGCCTCTGACAATTTCATATATTTATACGTTTAGGGGATGATTTCATTATAGAATTCCATGAACCGTATTCAGTTTCTGGTTTTTTTTTTACTTCTCTCTACATAACATTTGATCAAATCAATCTTTTTCTTCATTTCATCCCCAAATTACTCGATAATTCTTTCCGCATTCGTTACACAAGTTATTCTTAGAAAATTGGACCGAAATTGACTTTTTATCATTCAAATCCGCATTGAAGTAAAGAAAGAAAAAACGAAAGAAAAGAATTCATTAATTTCCACCCCCTGGTCACGACGGATTTCTCGTGTCATGTTTAGTCAACAGTGAGGGTTTTTTCTTCCAACTCAAACACGAGTTAATCATGACAATCAATTTTCGGTCCAAATTATCTGTCAAGTGATTAAGCGGATTACGCAATAATTCGCCAGATACATGATTCCTTCCTCTGTGGTAATTGATATCTAGGATTTGTGTCTCCCCTTCTTAAACCTTTCACAGCTTGTAAATAAACTCGATTAAGATACTCACTTCTTCTCCCGCTTCCCAGCACCAGAGTCTCGAAACCCCTTCGCAAACGGATTGTTGTCTATTTTTAATTGTGTTATCTGAAATTGATAATTAAATTTTATTAAATATTTATAGAAATGATTTTTAAAATGGAATTTAGACAATAGGTAAAGCACTAGTTATTTAACGAAAGACATGTCTTAAAACATATTCTTCTTTTTGTTAAATAATTGTAGTAAAGTCGACAAGCTTAATATTATCAAACACCAGAGAACTATAAAATCACGTGCGTGAAGCAAATAAGGTTCTAGTGCATAATAATATTTATCGAAAGTGTTTTGTATTGAAATTTAATATTTGTGCTAAATCACCAAGAAGAAATAATGCCAAATTTCATATAAATGAGTTAAAATAGCTGTTTCTTCTTTTCGTCCATTATTTTTAAAATTAGTATGTGACTGGAAATATCATAATGCAATTGAAAATCAATCTTAGTAACCAACTTGCTTCATTTACAAAATTGACAATTTGTACACATTTGTTTACAACAAAACATCGTTTTAAAAGGTTATTTGAATTTCAAATTGAAATTTTGTACTTAAAATACGATTGAAACAGAATCCGGAAGATGTGTCCTCAATAAAATATTGTCAATTATCATATTTATAGTGAACCTTCTTTAAATTTGGAGTTTTACAAAATTTTAATTTAAAACTATTGATTTGTGCAATATTGGTTTCAAGTAAAATATATTCGAATACCAGTATATTTCCGTTACTTCCACCCAAATATTTGCTTTTCCTTTTTCACGGTATAGCTCTATTAAATAAAATGCAATTGATTCTCCTTAATTTCCTATTTCCTTAAAACTAATTTCAAATAATAATTTTTTAGTTATTTTGGATCCTTATTTTAATTAAAATCAATGGAAGTACGAAAATTGTGTAACATTCTCGTTTCAAATGACATCTGGGGTCCAAGTTTTTGTTAAATTGATCCGATTTGCTTAATTTTCAAATAGTAGACTAAATTTTATAACTTTTAAAATGGATGACAGCTATATCAAAGGTCGAAATAATATGTTGGAAGTCCATAATTTGGTGAAGTAGAATAAATGCATATTTTTCCGCCTTCAGGCATCTAATTTGAACTTTTTCACAATCAATATCGTCTTCATAAGTTCTATCACATTTTAACTCAAAAACCATTAAAATTATAGAAATTTAGATATTAAATTGAATTCTTGGCTTGTGTAAACAACAAGAAATGTAACTAATAACATTGAGACGGTTCATTTTAACAAAAACCTGGACCTCAAACTTCACTTTGAAACGGTTTCTCTCGCAAGAGAGTAACGAGAAAGTTACACAATACACCCCAGAGTCTTGCATGCTTTTAAAAAGATATATTTTTATTATGGTTTTTGTATTAAAAATGAAAAAAAATAAATTGGCCTAACCTAAATACTTAATCTCATTTACGAAACACTTAACAACAATCAATAATGTGTTCATAATTGATACATACATAAATGTACTTTTTGGAAAGTTTCATCATTATCATAAATTTCATTCGATATTAAATTTTATGTATGGTACCTAATTTTCAAATTAACATTAATTATGTTATTGAAAGCAATATCAATTAAGGTATTAACAACTTAAGTACAAAATTTATTACCATTAATATATTCGCTTAATTTATTAATTTAAAAATTCTTTGAAAAAAAACTCATAATTTTTTCATTTAAAACACGAAAAATTAAGAAATTAATTGCAAATTATATATTTTGAACCTAATAAAATATTCAAAATAATAATTTATCTTTTTTAAGCAAACGGGATTAAAAAATAAAAAAAAATATTTTCAGTGGAAATGAAGATATTTCCTTGAAAGGAAAAAAAACAAAAGTCAAATGTCGTACCTTTTCGTTTTGGTAGGCTGTGACCGCGATGAACTCTGTCTCTTTGAACACGTACGTCCGGAACGTGGAGTAGGGCAGCTTGAGGATGTCATTGGCTCGGACGAGATGGAATCTCGGCTGGTACTTGTGCATCGAGTTCAGGATCGTCTGTAACGCATACAAATCAGAGTTTGATTATAGTAAATCCATGGCCAATTGCGATTCCCACAGCAATAATTCAAATGCAATCAATTCGACCGGCGACCATCAATTTATTTGTCTATCTCTAAAATATCCACAATTAAATGAGCCTGCTAGCGAGCGAGGGGACACAGACCAGAGAACAGAAGCCGATCCGTATCGGAAGTGTAATCAAATGTGAATTGGCATAAGCTAACCATAATTGAGGGGGAAATCCCAACCAAAAAGAGAAATAGACAAGGAAAAGAAAGATCTTATCTTGACATAAAATAAAGAGGACTGGAATCCTCTGGTTAATAAAGGCAATCCTGTATATTAGTCAGCATCCCTGATTGAACGTCAAGATTGTAGCAAATTACTTAAACTCGTAAAACTATTCCAATCGCAGTAGCCTCAGAATACAAATTGTACGATTTTGACGTGTGTGGCTCGAATTTTGTTTTTTTTCCTCTTCTCTCATTTAGGCGAAGAAAAGTGATTGTTATGAAATTGAAATAATTAAATCGTTAAATCAATTAATCAAAAAACTTTAACTGGGCCTATTTAAGCGAACAAGGTAAAAATTAAGCAACATACATCTCAATCACGTAATTACCTCATTTAATCAAATTATAGATCCTACGATTGCTTCGGTATTAGAGAGAACACACAAAAACAACTCTTTTAATAGGTGTCTGTTTAACAAACACTATATATTTCTAGGCTATAAACCGAACAATCGTAAAACTCAAGCCTCCATAACGCAATCTATAAATGATCTTCATGATGATGATCAACAGGAGCGGATAACAAGCTATTTCGTGTTAATTTTGCACCATTTTACTACCGACATAAATTACCTATTTCAGGTCCAAGGTAGGTAATAATAAATTTTAAAAAAATAGCTCATTAGTTGCACATTCTTGGCGAACTTGAATTAAGTATTCAAAGTTTTCATACGATGATAATAATAACTTAATCAACATTTTCTAGAACAAAAGTACGATCGTTTCTGAATGGAAATTTGGTTCCCTTTTTTATCATCGCACCACCACCACGCCTGCCTCGTCTTTAATTGGCAGTTTCTCTCTCTCGGAGGAAACTAATTAAAATGAAAGTCGTATTTAAAAAATCGATCGCAGTAATGAGACAGACATAATTACAATCAGTTTTCGGTTCCTTGATCGTGTCTTTTTTCAACTTTTGTTAATCAAAAATCAACTAACAGTAGATAAAAACGGAAAAGTGATGAAGGCACCAGACTCTGACACTCCTCATCGACAACGATGGTGTCCGATCGGTTCGGGCATCGCGAGTAATTAAGAAAAGAATATAAAAAAGTTATAAAAACAAATGATTCCCAATAATTATAAGAAAAAGATCCAAAACGCGATCGCTGGTGTGAGCAAGAAAAACACGAAATTGATTGACCAATTCCCAAATGGAATGGACCACCGTCAGAGATTGCCTGTTATTTTTTTTTCATTTCAATTTATCGACCCAAATGTTTAGTATATTTTGATGGGCAAAACGAGTGAGATGAAAAGAGAGGATCGCGATGATTTGAGAGGGACAACTGTATTAAACATAGTTAAATTGATAACCATGAGGCAGGTATTTTATACTGGCCGTGTGATACCCGTTCTGATCTTATGGACATGTTATCTCTGTCCCCGCATTTAAATGTATTTATAAAACACCGTAAAATATATAAACTCACAGCACAGTGATCGTGATGATCGTTTAGTCAGAGCGCGATCAGACCAGATCAAACCATTAAAGACTACCTTTTTGAAATAAATTAAAGTTATCTCTCTTTCTTGTTTCAATTCTAAAGCCCAGCTTCCAAAAGTCTCTTAATTACCATACCACACCGAGGCACATTTAACAAAACATCACCATTTCTTCCCACCGCTCTCGATCGCTCTCTCGGCCGGCGATCCTCGATGACATTTCGGATCGGTTTTATTACATTTTAATTTATGGCACCTAATTATTATAGAGACCTGGAGAGACTGGGCGAGCTCACACTTTGTCACTTTCCAGAGTGTCACTGACTGAATAACGACGATCATCCGGAATGATCGCTCCCAAATGATCGATTAATCACTTTTCTTTCGACCATCGGTAAAAGATCATAAATGTTATTAAATTATAGGAAAGCCTACTTTGTTTGTTTTTCTTTAAAGCCTCTCTCATCGAAAATCAAATGCATTTAAAAGTGTCGGCATTGATCAGAGAGCACTTTCGGATTTCCGGATAATCAGTGAACCACTTAACCTCTTCTTCACTGATTATCCTCTGCCTAATGTGGTCCATAATCGGGCAGTTTTTTTTTTAATTTTATGGGCGCTACCGAAATTTTTCCAGAGCAATGATAAATTTGTTAACTTCTTAATTAGAGCGGTGAATGCATTAGGGCTGATAAACGAAGAGGAAGCGCCCAGTCACGATCATTAACTAGTTTATTAGAACCACCCAGCAATTTTCAAACGATCAAGTACCTTAAACTTTTGTTTCCCATTCTGAATCAGAGTAGGCTTTCGATCCAGTTTCTTTTTTTTTCAATTTATTTCTCCCTCTTTGATGATAAGTTAATCGATTTTCTGAATCAGAAAAGACTCAACCCAACCACAAATTAGCATGATCTCTAACGATTATCGCGCGATGTCATCACCAAATAATGAGCTAATTTGGCGTGGAGAATTTGTGGGATCGCCACCAAAGAATAATATACGCCGAAAGCAGAAACCCATTAAGAGGAAAAATTGTGTTCTGATGTTGTCTCGGTGAATTTTAAACCGTTTTGCTCATCCATTTTATAAGCAATAAAACGCGATATTTAGGCGTAATCTTAGTTAAGGAAAGCATAAATTAATATTAAAATTCATCAGCAGTTTTATCGCCTTTATCACCATTTGCATACATCTAAATTTAGATCTTGATTTGTGATAATGAAATATTGATATGAAGAAACGTGCAAAAAATATTTTACACGACTTGAAAAATTAATTTAGAAATTTATCTTAATTTTGCTAAAGCCAAAGTTTATTTATGACATATTATTTATTACTTCTAATGATATTAAAAGGTTAATTAGAAATATAAAATATGGTTATTTTTCACACGAGTTCTTCAAATAAGAAAACATATATTTAGAAGTTGCTTAAAATATTGCACTAGTCTTAAAAGAAAAAAATTGAATAATAATAGCTAAATATTAGCTAACAAAGTCAGATTTTGAAATTATTTGGTCTAGCCGTCTTCGGGTTTGTGTAAATTTCATACAAATCAGTTGGGTCCCATATAAAAAAGTAAGAGCAACATTTCGTATTTTCTTCTTTTCGTACATTGTTTTTAAATGTGTTTGTAACTGGATATTTCATACAAATTTTATAGGCCAATTCATAATCAATCTTAGTAACCAACTTACTTCATTCACAGAATTGACAATTTGTTTACAACAAAATGTCGTCGTTTGATTTTAAAATCGAAATTTTATCTTTAACATACGATTGAAACATACTAAAAGTTTTTACAAGCTACTTCATTGCTTCATTGAAATATTTAAGATCGAACGATTAAAAAAAATCAAGCCATGTATGAAGATCAATTTCTGCTGGCCTTTGTGTTTTCTGTAAAGCCCATAGTACATTTTTGTCGGCATTACTCTTTGATTAATTCCAAATACTCGTAATAAATAAATGAGCCAAGTGGGGCTCGGTATTGAAGTTTTGTGCGGCGCGGAGTAGAGAACACTAATAAAGCATGTATTTGCGATCTCTTGTAGACAGAGAGGAATTGTGCTGTTTACAAAGTGCTGAAAGAATTAATTATCTGGTTTCATCGTCGCGGTTCTGTACATGAATTTCTCGTGTGATGAACATCTTTTCAGGTTAGATTTAACTTGTATTAGTTTGACGTAAGATTGAATAAAAACAAAATTAAAAAAAGAAGAAATTTAGCGCGACATGAACATTGGGAAGGTATTTAACACACAGAGCGCGCGGTATCAAATTTCGATTATCATGTCCAATGCACTTCAGCCATCTCTCTCTAAATCAACCACCAAGAAAAGCACGAAACCAAATCCACACTGGCGGCTCCTCGACACGTAAAATTGACAAGAAAAGTCTTTTGTTTTTTTTCGGCAAAAAAGCGCCGCCGCCTTGTCGGCATTTTGTGTCGCATCTCAAAACATTCCGTTTATTATCAGTGTTCGAAAGCAGTTTATCTTAATAAATAAATTTACGATTTTATTATGGCCATTTAAATACACTTTAATAATGCTAAAAAATATGAAAAATTCATATACGGTTGATTGATGAGATGACCCCTGAACAAGTCACAGAAAAACTGCCCCTGTGGAATGGTAATTGACGAGTCAAAATAAATTCAATTCACTCAAGTTACTCGCTGTCTTATTTTTTATTATTTATTGTTTGAATTTTTTGTTCTCTCCAAAAGGAATGATACTAAATGCACAAAGTTGCATTTTAATCCGCTGATTGATTGCAGGTCCACCTGTCCACAACTGCGGATAATGTCAAATTATGAATTTGTCACCCGGATTATTGTAATGATGCCATGACAACCGGGTCATTTAATTGATATATCTCGTTTGAATACCATTAAAAGACCCCCAATTTCACTACGGTTTTATTCAAGTCGGCCTTTGAAGACCCAAAAAAGAAGAAAACACCGAAATAAAATAAAGAGGAAGAAAGGGTTTTAGTCATTGTGCAAAAAAAAATGAATGAAAACAAAAACGCCGCACTTGCCAACTTCTGTCTGTCCGGAATATCATTAACCGTTCTTCTCTCTGCGGAACCACCAAGCACATGGTCTTCTCACTCTCTATCTCCACTGTCCAAAAATTCATATGGCGAATGAATGGACGAAAAATAAACAGGTAAATTTTATTACATCCGGACACAATCCATGGTGTGTGTCACACAGCAGCAAAACACATTTTAATCCGAAATTTATTCTAAGCCCAAAACTGCCCGAAATGGAATGAAATTAAACGAAAAGACATGGACAAACACTGGATACGATTTATATTACTGACTCGACAATTACCCAAAATATGGTCTCGATATTTGGAATAATTACAGATAAGTTTCGTCGTATGTTTTTAAATATAATTATAAAAAGGACTGTTTTTTACAAACTCTTTAATATAATACGTATGTGTATAATTAAACTTTGCATAAAATTTTTATCTTTATAGATATTTCATGACTTGGCAAAATAAACATAAAATATTTTGAAAAATCTTCCAAATAAATTCAAACCATAAAGTTTTATAGTTTTTCCATTTTTAATTTTACTGCTAGGCTTATGAGAATGCAAGTATTTGAACGTTATAAAAGTTTAGATAAAATTCTATAAAAAAACAATCTTTTAAAGATTGATCTTAATTAAAAAAAAACAAACAAAAATTAAAATATTAAAACAATTACAATAAAACTAATCACGTTCTAATTTCCCTTTCAACAAGAAAGACTCTATTTTAATAAATATATTAAAGAAGTCTTTAACCTAAATCTAAATTTAGATTTGCACCCCAAACAGCAGCCAGCTCATAAAAGCTAAAATTGATTGCTCAAAAATTGGTGAAAAAATTAAACCACAGTTCTCATGTTCATCAGAGCCATTGAGAAGCATTTAAAAGTCTGATTAACGAAAGAGCATTTACATTGGTGACCCCAAAGAGGAGACGCACGGACGGGGCCGGCTGTCAATTACCCGAGATCCCACCAACGAAGATTCAGAAATAATTAAGCAAATCCGGATTCGTAATTTGTTTATGCACAAATTACGGTTCTTCTTTTTCCCCATTTTATACCTTTCAAACGGCTACTGGGCGATTTTAATGCTCAGATCGCAGCAATTAACGTATTTAAGAAAATAAAAAAAAAACAAAAGCTGCTCAGAGTGTCAGAAACTCGTTCCGGCGTGCCACCACCTGAATGAAAATGATCCCCGTCCGTGTACAGGCGAGCAGGGTTCATGAGAACCAAAGAGACACCAGAGACACATCAAACCCAATCACAACCAGTAATTATTTTATTTGCCGCCCGGTAAATTCCTCTTCTTCAATCATCAGGTGTGGAGCCGATTAGTATGCATAATTTTCATTCATATCAGCGCGCAAAGGCTGAAGAGCTCAGACAATTTTATTAATATTATAAATGAATAATATTGAATTAATCTCGGTTTGTGCTTTGGGTAAAGAACATTTGTTGGACTAAAAATAATGAAGAGGAACAACAACGAAAAATAAAAACAAAAGAAGAGAAGAAAGAGAGGTCTAATCATCGATTCCGATTGCTTCGATTGCGGGCGGCTCGATTGCTTTGATCGAATCCGGGGCTAAATACTCCATTTAACCTAACATGCATGTCCGAGAGAGTCATACAACTTGTTGCAAAGCGGGCAAGCGCTCGTCGTGTGTGTCCTCCCAGGCCAATTCGCTTTATTAATATAAACTCTTATACATTCGTTTTGCAGTCATTTGCATTCGGTGCATCTTAAGATGTATAAATATATATATTTCAATTTATATTTAAGACAGAAAAATAAACCCAAATGGAAGTCTCGGCCAGACGAATTTATGTGCTCTTGTCTCTATTTGTGACGCAGATTATTTAATTAAAACGACCGATGCACATGACTTTATAAAAACTTTGCAAATTCAAGACATTTTTTCCTTATCCACACAAAGCCATCATATTGGCGTAAATTTCAATAATTTAAGAACTTTTTAATAAAATCCTTAATCTCTAGATTTATAATATTTATAACTAAGATCGATAAGCACTAAAATAATATGGATATCTTCTTTAAGTTATTTAAATATTCAACATTGGTTTAACACAGTCAATATTAAACTGTATTTTTTTATTTTCATCAAATTTATTTTAAAATAAGATTATATTAATATTTTGATACGATTTATTAAAAAATAAGATAAAACTTCAGTATTAATTTTATGAAAAGATAGACACTTATCAGGGCTTTTGAAAATGTCGTTACATAAAGTAATATAGCATATAATAATATCAGGCCGGTGATCGTTCATATATAAGAGTGAGGGCTATAACTCAGTAATGGGTTGTTTGGTCCAATACAATATAAATAATGTTTATAATATGAAAATATTTGTGTTAAAACATGAAGACGAAACAAGGCAAATGTCATACAGTCAAAACCCCCCTCTTTTCCTCTTTTTGTCAATTATTTTTAAATGTGTTTGAGACTGAAAATTAATACAAATTTTATAGTCCAATTCAACACCAATCTTAGTAATCAACTTGCTTCATTTAAAGAATTGACAATTTGTTTACAACAAAATATCGTCCTAAAAGATCATTTGATTTTCAAATTGAAATTTTGTCCTTAAAATACGATTGAAACAGGATGCTGAAGATGTGTCCCCAATAAAATAATGGCAATTAACGGATTTTCTTGAACTTCTTATAAATTTGAACTTTAACAAAATTTTAATTTAAAAGTATTGATTTGTGTAATATTATTTGTACCGTCTAAAAATATAAATATAATTACAGCCAAATTTTGCCATTTTATCTTCATGCTATAGTGCAATTGCTGTAAATATATTTTTTGTTCTAAGGCTTATCGTGGTTTTTACTAAGTTTATTAATTAAAATGAATTATTTTACCTTAAGAATATTACAATATTTGTATGAAAGAGTTAAAGAAATTAAATAATTACAATTTTTAAAAAGCGTTTTTAATCAATTTGATTAAAATACTACATTTTATTTATTTTCTTTTAACATAAATATTCATTTTAGTTTCATTTTTTCTTCATATTTACTAGTTATAGGAACAATATGGACTTGTAATTTTAAAATATTAAATAATTTTCTTTTTAAAAGTCAACTGAATAAGGTTTTAGACTTTATTTAATTTGAATTTAAAACATGTCTGTTTTTGTTCCTAATTTTGCACAAAACCAATGTGCGTCGTTTGTGTGCCCGCAAATGACATTAGGTGTCCGAGCTACAAGCGAGGGAACACACAGAGCAGCAACAGCAGCAGCGGATGGCGATTTTTATTCAATTAATGAGCTGCCCCCTGATTAGTCGTCGCCGTGGAGCAGTAATCGGACAATACGTGTAGCTACTAATGGATTCGCCCCGAACGCGTCTGTCGCAATGTTCCTTTATCGCCTTTGAAGCCTTCGCGCGCTCTAATTTATTGATGTGTCGAACCCAACGATATTTTTATCAATCCCACTCCAGACAGGGCTTCCGTTCGTTTGATTACTACTCCCCGGTCCCTCATTACTACACTGATAACATTCTTCCATTCAATACGAAACCATGTACAGTTCAGTTTGAAGTACGCAAATTGTAGAGCAGAAAGCAAATAAAAAATGTATGCCATTCCTATCGCAAATATTGCAGCCCGATCAAATTTGCATGCATATTTTTGTAATTCTACGAAATGCATTTGATTGTTTTCCGAAAGCATTTTTCACGCATTCAGCGCAAAATTTTTTAACCAGCAGCACCTGAATTTGATATTAATCTATGCATTCCGCAAAACTTGATTGTAAAATTTTAATGAATTTAGTTTTTGTTCTTAAAAATTTTAACTACAAAATATTGCAGGAAACGAATCCTAGCTATTTTTATTGTTTCAATAACAAATCCTAAAATGTTACGAGTACGTTTATGCTGCAATAGAAGTTACATCCAAATTTCTTTAAAAAAAACGAACCAAACAAATTAATTGAAACTAAACTGAAACTTAAAAGAAGTCAAATCAGAGTACGGAATTAGGCAAAATTTATTTAAACAATCCTTTTTTGTTTGTTTGAAATTGGCAACTTTACTTACATTTTATTGTATCCAAAAACGTAGCTTAAACCAAAGTCGCTCAACAGAAGAAATCATCCTGTTTGTTTATGTTGTAATAACCTGACTTAAAGATTGAGGCTTGATATGCCGATGATGACGTCATAATCGGAATGTCAAACTTTGTTTTGTGGCTAGTGAATTAGATTAAAGAAAATTACTTTAAATTGGATAAGAAGAAACTTTTAAAGCAATTAAGTTCGTGAAATAAGTACCTTATAATAATAACAAATAGTATTATTGTGTGTTCAAATGATTAAACAAAGCTGTTTTTTGCCGAAATGTGGATATTATCGCAAAAGTTAGTTTCTTTGATTTTTGATCCAAAAATAAAAAAAATGTGTAAGTTTCTTTTATTAAGAGACAATACAATAAATATGTGCTGTGATCATTTTTAATCAGACTGAGTCCAACTCGAAATCCGCGCGACCTCCTTGTTAATTAACCTTGCTTTAAATATATATTTATATTTTTTGCAAGGTAAAAATTAAATACAAACAGTTGTTAGAACTCTTAATTTCTTATAATAATAATTAAAAATCAAAATTAAGCATTTCTTTGAAATAAAAAAATCCCAAAACGAATTCATCTCTAAAAAAAGTCCTTTCAAACAATTCTTTCTATTGTTAGAAAAAGGCCATCACTCACTATATTACAAGTATCATCTGTTTGCGTTTGAATTGAGCTATTAAAGGTCAACTGGAGTTGGACAGTAGAATCGAACCCTCTTCATTCCGGTCAACGGCAGTTTAACGACTCACATAATAAATCCAAATATCCTGTCAATATTGGCTCCGATAATGTGATTAGCTGTGACAATAGCAACGGCATTTGACCATGGTTACTTTGACTTCACTCCCCCAATTCCATCGATTTTCGATTATTTCTGGGCTGAAGGTTGGACAAAAGGTGAGAACTGGTAATTGAATTGGGGAATTAGAGTAGATTAAATTGACATCTGAGCCATGGACAATCCAAAATATCCAAAATACTCTAAATATTAACCTATAAATCGAGTATCATTGCCAAGAACTTGATGGTAATGAAATAGAGTATTGAAGAAAAAAAACAAAAACCAAAAAACAACTTTAAGAAAAAAGTTACTTTGATTAAATTTATCTAGTCTGTTTTTAGATAATAAATGAAAACAACTTAATTCGATAATTACAATTTAACAAAAAATAAAAATTAAATTCCATTTTTTTTTCTAAATTAAGTTTTTGTCAATTCAACTTTGAATAGTTGAAAATCAATTTCATAGGATGCATAAGAAAGATAGTTCAAATTCATTAATAATCCTTCAAAATCAATTATTAAACACAACTCTCCAACTATTAAGCTATAAATTGTGTATCTTTGCCGAAATGATGTTGATAATGACAGATGGCGGAAAAACAAAACGCTGCTCTTTCAAACAGGTTGCTTTGATTAAATCGAACCAAGTCCAATTTACTTTTGGCTAATAAACGACAAAGTGAACAAAAGACAGAAACACACTGATCGTGGTGGTGATGAGTTTATGGCTAAATAAATAATGAAGCTGTGAGTATTATTAATGTCTTCAAATTTGAATAATAAGAGACAGAGATACAAGACAGTGGAAAAAACTACCTTAATCATTGAGCTGTGTGGCTTTTTGTTCTTCTTCTTGTGATTTTTTTTCTTTCGAGGTATAATGAAGAGAATATATAGTCGTTTATTCACCGGTTATAAGATGCCATAAATTAAAAAGTCAGAAATTAACGATTTGGTGGGTCCCAAGACCACTGTGGAGAGCTAAAACAACGCAGCAAGCGTTGGTCGATCAATAAAGGTGGTGGCGGCGGCGGCAGCAGGCAGGAGTCTTCGAGATCAGCTCTCGTTGTTCACCGAATTCGATTTTATTGTGTGTTCTCATTAAGAATCAATTTCATTAAGCCAACAAAACGATTTGATGATGGCCTTTCTTTCTTCGTCTTCTTGTTCTTCGTGGAGCGATCTTTTAGTTTTTCATTCATTCAATCAGCGACGACGACGATTTTTAAAACCAAATTAAGCGCAATAAAGATGTTTATTAGGAGAGGAGGCTGCTGTGTCCGGCTCTTAAATATTTAGTGAGGGAATAAAACGACAATTACTCGTGTCTTTCCTGCTTCTTAGAAGCGGAAGTTTCAGTTTTAAGCTCTATTAGAGACGATCATTTGGGTTTTGTTTTTTCAGCAAAAGGTGCGGCCTACTATTTTTGCCGTATTAATAAAACAACCATTTAAACAAATTCAAGTGAATCAATTAATCTCCAAATTTAATCTAATCGATCACCTTGTTAACCACTATGGACAAGGCGAAGAACCAGAATAATGAAAAATGAACAAAAGGCCAAGTTTTCCCCCTTTTCTTTTGTCTTTGGCTGCTGGTTTATACCTTAAAGAAGAAGATCTGGGCAGAAAAGAAGGAGGTTTGTTTGCCTTGGCACAATGGAATCCCTTTCGTAAAATTATGAATAATGTGGCGCCCGCGAACGACGTCTCTCCGATTCTCTGTCGCCGTCATCTTTTCGCTCCTCTTCATCGCTGGACGTTTCCCTTTTTCTTTTTTCTTAAATTGTTCCTTCTCCACTTTGTAGTGGCGTCCAAGAAGAATGTGCTTTTGTCTCTCCATCCACCTCTCTCTTTCTCTTCCCAGTTTGTTACACATTCAATTCACCGATATCATCACCAATAAACACACAATGTGGCCGCCCAAATGTCCGCGTCCATTCTATAATCCAAATTAATATCAGAAGGCAAAGAAAAGAATTTCCGAGCCCTCCTATGGAGAAATTGACGACAGGTAAACAGAGTACGGTAGAAAGAGCTCGGAACAATGGTCTTTTACGAAATGGGATTACAAGAGAAATGATCTGTTTTCTTTTTAAATCTGTCCATTTTAATTCTATTAAATAACATTCTTTTGACTGTTTGTGTTTAGGTTTTTGTTTTTTCCTCATTCTCTCACAATCGCGCGCTACTGTCAAATCAAGTAGGCTTTTACTTTTGAAGTGTTTTTAATCCTATTTTGCAAGTTTTATTTCTCTATTTCGTATTGTGATCAACGGCACACAAATTCAAAGCTCATGTTTTCGCTGTTAGTCAGCTGTCAAAGATCCAATGATCACCACCACGGTCCATGATCGTGTCCAGTCAAGCGATCCTAATCCCTGTCCATTTCAATTCATTACAGAATCACGCTCCCAAGTGAATTTTTAAAAAAAACGCACACACACACACACACTGTTCGAAATATTATAGATCCAATTACAATGCTTAATCGGCAGCTGATGATGGTGCCCAATCAGGCCTGATGTCTCTCGTTAGAGGCCAATAAATCGTCTTCTAAATATTAAATTATACACATTTTCGATGCACAAAAGAGAGAGAGAAAGAGATAAATAACAATAAAACAAACATCAATTCCCTGCAGTCAATATAGCTTGTAAATTAAATAAATTTACAATATTAATAATAATGATAATAAAAACCCAGGGGAAAAGAACCTGGGCCCACCAAGATTAATTACTCGGCGTTGGAAGATGATTATATGGTGCACAGAGTCAAGCGCCACCACCTACCAGCCTTCACAACGGTCCAACAATTAATTTCAGTAATCATAATCATCCACGAAACGGCCAATTTTCCCTCTTTCTTTGCCTTTCCTTTAAATCTTTTGGTTTTTGTTTTTTTTTCGTTCGGATTTTGTTTTTTTTATATCTCTGTCGATTTTTTAATGAAGACGTAGTGCAAATTCTCCTCCTGCCAATGTATTGATAGCTGCCGATGATTGCACCCAATTTGGACTCTTGTTTCTTTCCCTTTTTTCATCTTTACACATCAAATTATTTCCACTTTTATTGCCATTATACCCGATATATAAAATACCCTGTCCAGAGTTATTTATTTATTACGTTTTCAACCCCCCCAAATTATTTAAGCAAACAAACAATTTCCAGGGCCCAAAATTGATCATAATGTTAACAAGGTACATTTTTACGATGCATTATAACCAGAGCGAATTAAAATTGCCAGGGGTGAGCAACAGTAATGTTAATCAGCGGTATTTATGAGCATATTTATGGAAGAAATTATAGGTTTGTGATCCAATATCTAATTGTGCAATAATTCATTATTGCGATCATGGATTATTTGTCAACTTAATTGTTAAAGAAAGATCACTCTGATCATGCCTTAAATAAATCGTGATTGACAATTTCGTGACATTATAAAAAGTATTGATTTCATGATATAATTTTTTAAAATAATAATTAGAAAACAGCATTTTCATATTCCAATAACATTTTAAAATAGAAAAACGTTGTGTAAAAATTTAAATTTTAAAGATTATTACGAATAAAACAATAAATTTGGGTAATGTGGTTCTAAAATTGCAATAAATCAATTTTTTGATTATTTTTTTTTTTTATTGTATTTGGGTTTTTGATAATTTTTTATATTTAAATTTGTAAAATATTGACATAAAATCAATAAAACTCGACAATGAATCATAAATATTCATCTAATTTATAAAATAAACCCGCTTTCAAATGAACTCTAACCGTATGTTATCCCTCGAAAAATTAACAGACAATTAATTGAAATCTCAAAACCACCATTGAACATCTGGACTTGAATTTCGGGCAAGTAGGGTAAATTGTGTCGATCATATGGTGCGGGAAAGGTCCCACTTTATAACCAGTTATATTCCCAATTGCTGCAGGTAAATTAGCGGTATCGATGATTTGGTGTTTGTTTTCCCGTAATTGTGGCCATTAATTTACCTTAGTCACAACTCCAGACTGGGAGCCACATAATTGCACGTTTTATGCTGTGTGCTCCAGAGGGAAATTGATTATGATGAGAGTGTCTGCGCATTTATAAAGCCCAATCAGTTGATCGATGACCGATCGAGACGTCCTCTACGACAGGATTTATCGATCGCGACGACGACGCGGCGAAAGAAAATCGATCGCGTCGTGATCGTGATCGCGATTTTTTCGCTTCAACTTTTTATCATCCCACCCCTAGTCAAAGTTTTGCGCTTCTTGTCCACTGTCCGATCCCATTAATCGTGAATACTCGGCACTGTGTCTGTCTATACATTCCTGTGCTTTGAAATATTTAGTGCATTCAGACATAAAATCCCCGACTTTTTTTTTACTGTTTTCACTCACTTTTAACTTTATTTTCAATCCTTTGATGGACTCCCTCTCTAAGCATTCTTTTCCCTCTCTGTCGCAAATCGCCCAACAAACTTTTGACACAAAAATATTTCCAGAAAAATTTATTTCTTTATCATTCCATTTTCAAATTAACAAGAATATTTGGCATTGCAACATGTTCTGGACCTCTACTTTTTCTCTCCTCCTTTGCCATTTCAATAGAAACCTTCAAACACTCACACATTTTTTGGTTTTGTTTTTTTTTTTCTGCAAAAGGAGGAGAGATGATAAATTTTTCGGCGGCACAAAATCATATCAAAAGTGACACAAATTGGCAATGTTGTCGCTGGGGTTTTTGTGCAAAGAAAACTGGCGCTGACTGCACATTATCGCAGTCATCTTCATCTGGACAGAGAGTCAGTGGGGAACAGGGACAAGATAACCTGAAGGAATCAAACCCTAAAAGACACGATAAAGAGACCCGATGATGGATGATTAAGAATCGATTCTGGTCCGAACGATTTTAATATGTTTTATGACACAATCAATATATTCGACACTCACGCGCAAAAGAAGTTAGAAATGACGATATTCAAAAAAAAATTAAGCATTTTTTTTCAGTTTTCTAAATAATAATATTAGAAATCTTTGATGAATTTATTGAAAAAAATAACATTATATTATTATGAAGATAACAGATGTTGAAAGCAAGCGTTAGAGTGAAAGATTTACTATATGATGTAATTGAGTTTAATAACTACTGTATATTATGTTTAATTCGAACTAAATATGGAGTAACAAACATTGCAAGCACCCAAATATTAAAAAAAAGATACCTAATTTAAAAACTATGCAATTAATTGCATTTGTCTAATAAAATATAAAAAAAAAAAACAAATTATAAGTCCCCATTTGTAAATACTTTTGCGCATTAGTGTTCATTGATTTTCGGTGGATATTTGGATAACTTTTTGGCCATTGTCTTTCTGCAGCCTCCCATGTCCGACAATCTATTTAACATTCTCTGGAGACAGCCTTAATTTCGTCATCAAAAAGAAATCAGGAATGAAAATATTGGGATTTTGCGGCCGAGACAAAATCTCACTCTTTGCCATCCAATTTAAAGGCCTCTAAACTGGAGGTGCCTTATAAACAGAAAACAACCTGACCTGCTAAATTGTGGAAGAAGACACTGGCAAAGGGACAACGGCAGAGAGCGCGAGATGAAATGCTAAAGATATTAATCTTATAGCAAATTTGTAACGAAATTCCTAAACTTTGGCTCTTCTTCTTCTTGGCTGCTGCTGCTGTCTCGACTCGGCTCGGAGCTGGCGCCCGCGGTTTTTATCTGCTCTCCTCCCCACTCCACTCCAGCCTTCACTCCTCTCGTGTGCCTTAATTCGCATTATAAATTTAATTTTCCTCTTCTTTTCTCTCTTAAAATGTAGTATGCAGAATGCTTCTTATTGCTTTTCTTATGTATTTTTATTCCAGCCAAACTTTATATTCCCTATACGTTTATATATAGCTACATTTGTAAATTGTATTGCGAATTTTATTTATGTTTTCCCCGATGCATTTGTTTGTTCAACAATTTCCTTTGTGCAGTAAGCGCCTACTTTGGGACTTGGCGGCCGGCGCGATTTTCACCATTATCCCTCTCTCCCCATCCACGCCGGCGATCCACCACCAGCCGATCTCACATCAAGATTAAAACCGGGCTCAAGCCA
>JXOV01004098.1:35558-72161 GCA_001014945.1 Clogmia albipunctata
TTTTTAATTATTTGCAATAAACCTAGACTTCTGTTTTATAGTCCAGACGATGGCCAATGATAAGACCTTTCTTCGTGCCAAAAAAAATGGAGATCACATCGAGATATTAACTAAAATATAATCAAAGACCCCTGTCGTTAAACAATGAAACGCAGTGTTGTATAATGTTCCTTTTATACTTGACAATTATAACCCACGTACGTATTCATAATAGTTATTTAGGTAACGTATGGGGAAAATGGACCATATTAAATACGAGTGTTTAATTATGAATTTTTCGAAATAGTTTTTTTTTAAATTTTATTTATTTATTAGCTCTTTACTAGCTAATCAATAAGAAAACAACCCAGAACTAAATTAAAGTCTAAGCACATACAATTAAGGGAGGTAGCTGTCAAGCGAATTGTTTCGATATTTTGTGGAAATAGAGCATAATGCATTAATATTCACTTTCTCTGATCATTTAAACCACATTTTGAAACTAAATCCAACATTTAAGAAAAACTTTTCTTCTGACAATTAATAAAGAAAATTTTACATGGATTAATATAACGAAGCCTTCTCAACTTTGAAGACAAGAACACGGAACAAACTTATTTTGCTTTCAAGCTATTAGGAACTAAAATTATATTTTTTTAATATCATTAGTAGTACATAGTACTAATTTCGTAAATTTAAACGATTTGTGATTTTCTGCGGATATTGAAAAATGCATAATTAAACAGAATGGAATTATGGTACGCTTTTTAAAGGAAGCATTGGTTACTAAAATGCAATACATTTTACAACAGAATTGTATAAAATTAATATAGAGATGCATTTTTTAAATTAATTAGGATGAATATTTTGTGCGTTTTGAGCGATATCTTAAAATGGAATTTTCTAAAAACATTAAATTAAATTACATGTATTTGATATTCTATATTCTATCCTTAGAGTCATTATCTATATTAAATAAACCACTTCAATATCATTACAAAATCACAATCAATCACAAATTCAGACTGCAGTGATTGTTGCATTATGATGATAATTGGAAATTCTAATTAATGAAGATGTTGGAAACAGAGACCGCAGAGAATCACAATACGGGAATTTGCATATTGTATAAACCAGCCTTTGACCACCATTTTCCATATTTGTCACTCGAGAGCAGAATAACAATCGGAGCGACTCGTCTCACCCCTTTCCCAGTCTCATTTATTCATCCATTCAGTCATTGGACAGGAATTGGAGAAAGAGGTGAAAAAGGGGTGGTTTTAATCCATTTTATCGGCATACTGTACAATCGACTCGATCCTCATTATTATCGAATGGAGGGATGGGGGGAGAGAGAGAGAAAGTACATAAACATGGGAATAATATAATGAAGAGAATTGTGTGCGGATTGAAAACGGGGGTTGTTTTGTGTGTGATAAATACAGCACAACCGTTCCATAATAATTCATTCAATGGATTTCCTTCGATTTCATGTTGGTGATTTTACAATTAAATTGCCATTATCGAATGGAGAGATAGAGATACCAGAGGAGACAATGAGGACATTAACTCGGGGATATTTACTCGGCAAAAACCCGAACCAAACCCCTTGATATTGAATTTATTTATTATACCAGTTTATTGTTCTCGATTGCAGTTTTCATTATTTAATGGCATCAATATTTGTTGAAAATGAATCGACAACACTCTCCAGTTTGAGTGTCTCCAAAGGGAATAAAGAGAATCCTACTCCCACTCATCTCCCGTTTCGTCTCTGCTTCTCTCTAACGCGATTATAATGTGTTTATTTCCATTCATCCCTTAGTGTAATTCCAAGGGATGAATTACATAGACGAATTGAATTGAATTCCCTGACAAACAATAAATTTATCTCGATTTGTCGAATAAATAATTGATGGCCAGCCTTTTGTCCGTCCTCTTCAGGAGAAGACAAGACCGGTGCAAAAGGGATCGCAAATGTGCCATAGACACGAATGCCCTGTCATTAGACAGATTAAAACCAGCATCTAAACACAATTATTCGGGCCGAAATTGATACACAACGAAACCATTTGACATAATGGTTTTGGCACGTGATCTTTGAACAATCTTTATCACTCTCTCACTCGCTCGCTTTCGATTGAGCCGCAATTAGGGTGCGGGATACTCTCCACTGTCTACAGCTAGACACAGATCAACCCGCAATTTGGAGGCAATCTCAAGTGGCCACGGTCTACTGAAACCACATCAATAGACACATTTGCATACAATGACTCTATTACGAAAATTATTTCGATACAGTTCAAAACAAAATGATTATAACTTTATTATAAAAAATATATATGGCTTAAAAAGAACTCACCTACTATTATGTGATTAACTCAGATTATTAAAAACAAATCCATTTTAACTAACTTTAGAAAATAAATACGATAATAAGATTTGTGGGATTAAGATCTAGATTTAAATTAATTTCCATTTACCTTACAAACTGTTTATCCCCAGTAATCCTTATACCATCATCCACGGATTCAATTCATACTAACTGACCAAATTACTAACATTGAACCACTCCTGGAAATTGGTTAGACCTATACTGTCCTAGTGTGCGGTGCCAAATGGCAATATTTTAATTATCACTTTTATCCTATCCCACCATTAAACACTTAAAGATAATTTTCAACTGTTACAATATCTAGTGATAACAATAAGGATTGTAATCCTGGAGTAGGTCCTGCGCCCAATCCAATAAATAGTTTTGTACAAACAGGACCGAAAAGTAGTATTATACACACGGGTCTTTAATCAAACAATATGCTCGTTGTTTTAAACAACATTTTGTTACATACATAAATATAACCAATCTGTTATATGTACTGTAAAAGATTACAGAAAGACTGAACGATTTTTTTTATTTAAATCTTACTTTAAGGTCTTCAAAAAACGAGTAATAATATTTATATTTATTAGATTTTTGAATAATAAATATTTACACAACTTGTGGGGAAATTGAACCATAATTAAACACGAGTAAAATTCTAGAAAACAAATGAAACGATTTGTGATTGTCTGTGGGTATTGAATTATGCATAATTAAACAAGATGAAATTATGGAGCACTTTCTAGAGGAAGCATTGGCTACTAAAATGCAAAAAATTTTCTATAGAGTTGTATTAGAAATAATTGTTTTATATATGTTTTCATATTCACTTTTACAAAATATAACATAGACTGGGTGATAATTTCATCAGTTTCGAAACAACTTAAAGGAGCAGATATTTCATAGATAAATTTACTAACATAGTCTATTTCAAAACAAGAGAAGTGTTTAACTTCAATTTTTTTGGAATATTTTACCTAAATTAAGGATAACAATAGCGTATCCTTGAATTGATTTCACACTGTCCCCGAAATTCGTTTCCGGGCCCTTCGAATGGCCCACTTGACACAGATACCGGAGAGACTATGAAGAATAATGGTTCGAGTACTTAAAGTAATATCGATCCGAATCATTGTCATAATAATAATTACCAGAGAGAATTCAAGTACTCAACTCAGTCATCAATGAAACTTCAAGATATTTCTAATGAACTCGCTTCCCCGGTCTCCAAGTACACAATTATTTCTACAATTGTCAAAATTATCTCTTATGAAAACCAGTTTTAATCCTGATAATTATACCAAACAGAAAAACCTGCTTCAAAAACTATGGAGAAAAGAGGGTTACCATTTCCATAGAAAGGGTTAATAAATATAAATTACCTCTTTTATATTAATTTAGATGAAAATGCCGAATTACAGCGTTTAATGATCCAAATGAAGGGGTTATTAATCCCTTCAATTAGCCACAGAACTTTGTCAAAGCGATTAAACGTGAAAATATATACATTTCATTAATAGGCGTTGAAAGGGTTAGAAAATAAGCCTCCATATCAATTCAAATCCTCCACTAATTGCCACCAGCTTTTCACCTCATTAATTTATGTAATGAAATCACCAGATAATCGCTTTTCAAACTCTCTAGAAATGCTGCTGCTGCTCGCAATAAATAACCGATTAAAATTGATTCTGACAAAAGACAAGTTTGAGAGGTTTGATTTTTGCCATAATCTCCATGTTGTTTTCACATTTTTTGCTCTCGATTTCGTTGCTGCTATTATCTGGCTCCTTGTACCCATAAATTGTATGCAATAAAAACGTCTCAATAACCGGCTTTCATTTATCTGTCGTCGTCTCTTGTATGTGATGGATGGAAATTGTTTCAAACACATAATTAGCCGGGGTTATAAAAAGAGCCCAATCCCGCACCCCGCGAAAAAATTTATTTATTATGAAAATAAATCACAATCATCGACACTTTCGCAAATATGGTGTGTCACATATCGCGAGAGAGCAGCTTTTAATTGGCATCTTCATTCTGGTGTGCAGAAAAACAACGAATTGCTGAGTTATTGCCCAAACCATTGCAATTATCGCAGAAATTGCCTATAAAATTGCACCGATCATAAAACAATTGCCTGCTTTTTTGTACTCGATTATAGAAACACGCTCTCGCTCTCTGTCTTCTTGTGTGAGCTCAAATTGGCGACAAAAATGCCTCCAAAGCAGCTCTCAGTTTTGAGGAGGGGCGGCCCCCAAGAGGCGGAGCAAGCGATCACTTATTTTGATTTTGCAACTTTTTTACCCTCGCTCAAATACTCTTCTTCTTCTTGAGAACAGAATGTCACCGAAACACGATTCTCAAATGTAATAGAAATCACTGTAAATTGCCCCAGACAAGAGACATTACAAAAGTACATAAATAAAGTTTGACGAAAATAGAAAATTACTGCCAATTTAGTCTTCATGAGCCATGCCAATCGAATTTACTTGGGAAACATTCTTAATCAGCTTAAAACAGTTCCCTACTTAAATAGCTCAAAGGAATAAGTAAGTAAAAATGTGAAGCATTATAGGATTATTTTATGAAATGTTAAATTAATCGGCTTGATAACTAACTTTAAATTCATCGCTTCAATTAAAGATTAACATAACTAGCTTGGAACAGAGAATAACTGTTAGATAAGTAAATGAAAAATTATTCTAATTCTCTTGCAAAGATACTCTAATAAGATAGCTAAATGAAAATATGTGAGATAAAATATCAATTTGTTGATAGACATGATCATCAGTTTTAAAACTGCGGATATAATTAAATCTAAATCTAAACGAACAAAGATAGTTTTCCCATAATCAAATTGGTTTTGATAGTTATTTAAACAAATTGATGAGAAAAATAGAACATACTCGTAATTACACACGAGTAAAGTTCTATAAAGCGAATGATGTGAGTTTTCTAAAAAGATACGAGTGTTTTCCAATTAGGTTTTGCAAAATTTTATACAATTCGTACTATATTCGTACTTTATATTTGCTTGCTATTTATTCAAGAGAGAGTTGAAGTCAAGAACAAAAAGACTAAATTAAGGTGTAAACACATAAGTACCATTAAGAAAAAAATCTGTCAAGCGAATAGAACTGTATGTCTCAATTATTTGATATTTCAAGGAATTAGACGACAATGCACTCTATAATTAATATTCACTTGATAGCACTAATCATTTAAATTACACGAAACCAACATGTATTTAAGAAAAAGTTTACTTTTGGACATTTAATGAGGAAAAAATCAAAGTGATAAATATAATATAGCCTTCTCAAATTTGAAGAAAATAACACAAAACAAACTTATTTTGATTTCAAGCTACTAAGATCTAAAACTACAATTTGTTGTAAAAGAGCAATGTTCTAATTTTTTGTGTTCATCTGCGGATATTGAATAATGCATAATTAAACAGGATGGTTTTATGGACCATTTTCTATAATGTATAACTAAACAGTGTTGTAATTATGAAGGACTTTAGAATAAGCATTGGCTCTAAAATGTGAAGACTTTTCAATAGAATTTTATAAAATTTTATATCGGTGATATGGAAATTTAAATAGATTATATCTTCTTAAAATAAGATTGGACTTTTCGTTAGGTTATAACTAACAAAAAAATATTTATGAATTAATAAAATGGAACAATTTTGTTTTTATATTAAATTAGATTAAATATAGTATTTTAATCTTAAATACTTGTTAGGAAGTATTTTACATTAATCAATTCCATTTATTTTAAAGTTTTTGGTAAACAAATTACTTTTAGAATGAATATTTCATGTGTGATTTGTATAAATTTAGACAGTTTTGTATAGCTACATTATTATTAGAGTTTATGTAGTTAGAAATTATTAAAGTCTCTTATTAAATCATATAAAAACTAAGTTCAAATTATATCATATTAAATCAAAACTCCAGAAATTCAAATCAATTCCAATTTGTCACTAAACCCTCTATTGAAACGTTTTAATATTGTGAAAGTCCCATTTACTAGCCACAAGAACCGAAATAGAAAAGTATAAATGGTGTAAATATTAAACAGTTTTACCATAAAAGCAATTTCCTTTACAATTCAATTCTGTGGCTTACAATTTGTCACGCATTTTCCTTTATATTTTCTATATAGAAAATACAACAAAAACGATGAAATTAATTTGTCGTAATTGAAATGAAATAAACGCGTTTCCAGGTAAATAATAAGTGGTGACCACCCAATATAGTAATTAACAGCTGGTTTTTTTTGCAAATGGAGACAAGTCAACGGCATTATTAATTTGTCCAGCTTTCAACCACCACACAGCCAACAACTGAGCAGAATAATTAACAAAGATGAAATTAAAAATTAAAGGTACTCATTCTGAATTGGTCATTGGCACTTTCCAGTGAAAGGAGGAAATTCGAAATTAATTGCAGCTTTTTAGCCCATTTTACTTTTTATTGATTATAGTTATTAATTCATAAGTGAAAAAAACTGAACACGAATGAAGCTGAAATTAATTAAAATCCAATTTAAAATATTGCTGTTAGACGAAATTTATTGAGAATTTTTTAACGTTTTTGTGATATGAATTTCATTTTTTCATAATAGTTTGATATAAAAAATCTTTTTAAGGCATTGTTAAAGAATCTTTAGCGCCTTTGAACTTAAATAACATAAATATATAAGCTTACAATTATATTGATAATTGTTAACAATTAAGTAGCCAATGGTTCGTCTAGAAAATGTTCCATAATTCAATCCTGTTTAATTATAGATTTTTCAACACACGCAAACAGTCACAAATTGTGTTAATTTATGAATTTAGTACTTGGTACTATCATTTACTAAAAATTATAGTTTTCGATCTTAGTAACATAAATTTAAAATAAGTTTGTTTTGTGTTTTTGTCTCCAAATTTGAAATGATTTTGATATGTTAATCATTTTAATTATTTCCTCATTAATTGCTCAAAAAAAAAGTTTTTCTTAAATGTTGGTTAAGGTTTCTAAGTGTGATTCTAATGATTAGTGCTATCAAATGAATATTAATGATAAAGTACTGTGTGCTCTATTTCCATGATATATCGAAAAATTGAGAAAGAAAGTGCTATTCGCTTCAGAGACTCATTCTTTAATTGTATGTATTTAAACTTAAATTTAGTCTTCTTATACTTTACTTACTATTTCGTGAATAGTTGTATAAAATTTTGTAAAAAAAACTTGTTGGAAAAACACTTAATTGAACACTCGTATATTTTAGAAATTTCATTTCATTTGTTTTCTAGAACTTTACTCATATTTAATTATGGTCTTTTTTTCTAACACGTTGTTTAAATAACTAGTTCATTGTTAAAAAATATTATTAAACTCTTTGAAGTAAATGAGTTTGTTTGTTATCTCAAAAACCTGTTGTTAGGAATTAGTTTAAATGAGCTTTTGGTTTTATACAAAGCTTCAAGTATAAATTCGAGCATACTTCAATTTCAATTTTAAACCAGACTTAAGAAATTAAATGAATATTTTTGTAAATAAATTAAATTCTTATTAAGATTTGATTGTAACTTTGTTTAAAATAGGAAAATAAATTGTATATTTAACTCTAGAAAAACATTATTGACACCCTAGCTTTAATGCACACTTTGTTTGTGACTTTATTTCATACCTAACAATTATGACTTTCATAAATTAGCAAGTCTGTGCAATTTCTTATCAGCTAATTGCCGCTTTTGCACTTGACAGAGACTCAAACACCGAGTATTGTCTCGGCTTCACATTTTGCGCGAAAAAGTCCATCACCGTGAATCGATAATTGTGTCTGAAAATGGCGAAGGTTATACCAACAATCCACCGCCATATAATCACACCACCAGCAAGAGTGATAATAAAAATTTTTGCACTTGCTTTCGACGCGTACAGATTTATTTATATGCAATTCATAAAAAAAACCATCTATATATAAAACATGTCACTTTGGAAGCGTAAAGTTGGCGCGCCAAGAAAGCCGTTTTCCAGTCGCCATTAACTTCATACATATTCAGCATTCCACTCTGTGCTCTGCTTTCAACACAATAAACATTCCTTATCACTGGGAGCTGATAATGATTTCAGGGCACGTCGTAAATTAAAAATATAGAGAATAATTGAATACTACTTTTGGAACCACCTAAATGAGCGAGATCGCAGTAGGCTTAATAAATTTACAGAAGAAAAAAAAAACAAAACCAACTCAAAACTGTCAAATAAATTGACCTCATCGTGAAAAATTGACTGTGCAAAATGTCACATTGTCTCGGTCAATTAAAATTGGATTTAATTTGCGAAAATTGTCGCTGTGCACTGAAAATTTTTTATAGTCAAATTAGTCGCACATTTGCATTTTTTATTGAATTGAAAGGAAATGGAAAATTATTTTTGATCAATTTAAATTGGCCGTCACATGTGGCAGTTTAGGCGTCCTCCGTCTCCCACATCATCAGCCAACCTCAACAGCTCCCCAGTGGCCATGATGGTTTCGGGGCAAAAATCCCAATTAATTGAATTAAGAGACAAATTAGCGAA
Organism: Clogmia albipunctata; assembly: GCA_001014945.1. NCBI lineage: Eukaryota > Metazoa > Arthropoda > Insecta > Diptera > Psychodidae > Clogmia > Clogmia albipunctata. The sequence goes on from JXOV01004098.1 coordinate 44,499, forward strand.
TTTATTGCACCACTCTTTGACAAATTGCAAAAATTATATAATGTGATGTGATTTTTAATTCCCATTTTCTCTTGAACCAATACAGATTTTTGCACCGAGAGTAAAATCATGCTGATTTTTATGATCTTCCTCATCATCATCATCAGTATCGACAAAAGACCAAATTGCAAATTACCACACAGCGATTGCGAAATAAAATGGCGCGCAATGTGCGCCGATAATATTTATTTATGTTGTTGCATTTATTGCACGTTCCTCCATTATATTGTCCTTTGGCATGGACTTTTTTCCTCTTCTCCTCCGTATTAATAATGCCATGGAAAGCATAAGCGTGAGTGTGTGTGTGTGGGGAGCAGAGACGCCAAAAGCCCTGGCACAATGTCCAATGGGAATCAAGTGGAAAAGGGAATAAGTCCGGAATTAGTCGTCGAGGAACATGGACGATCTTTCTCTCTACTTATTTATTTATATTTTCCTATACATAATATTGTCGTGTTTTCCTTTGATTTGAGGTGAACAAGAACAGAAGAATACGAAAAACACACAGAGAGAAATGTATATTAGCAAATAACCCATGTACTACACACAACACAAGAGAGCCCAAAGCGACAATAATAGTAATAATAAAAAGCGCCCATGTACTAAACAGCATAATAATTTTATTAATATGTCCCTGTTCATTCTGCTTATTATTATTAGCATTACGACAAACCATTGTTCGCATTTATATCTATAACACAACACAAATTTGCAATAAAGGAATAAACGGCATTGCGAATAAACGTTATATATGAAAATTACTTTGGGGCCTATTAAGAAAATCGCTCCTTTTATAGCCCAATGCTCGTATTAATTTCGTATTATATTACACATTATTACATATGCTTTGAGCAAATTTCTCATCTCTCCTCAAACAGCGACGGCAAGGATAATTTTGATGATGATCCCTCAAGTTCAGAAAACGATTGAAAAAGGCGCTATTTTTTCTGCTATTCTAAATTCAAGAATTGCTCTTTTGTGCTGCCAAATTTCACAGGCCTTTTCCAAGGAATTTTCCGTAATTTTATTACTCTTGTATTCCTCTTTTCGTGGGGGTTGAATTGGGCCAAAGTGAAGGGGTGGTTTTATTGAAATTTATCTTCTACTTTATTCAATTGCCAAAGCAAAGCACTTTGCTCTCTCTACACTGTGTTTGCGGTTTAATCTCTATAATTTAGTTCCATCCTGCCGAAAAGGAGAGTGTTGATATGGAAACGCGCGTTCATTCCTTAAACGATTCACTAATTTAATATCAGGTTTTAAAACGAAAAATTAATTGAATTTAACATAAACTATTAACATAATTTCATTATACCAATTTGTGGTAGATTAATTTTCGTATAATTTCAAAATATCAATAGTAATTAATATATTCATTATTGAAATTACTTAACGAATAATTGGAAAAGACTCATGAACTTTAAAATATCTGAATCTAGAAAATTTCTTTAAAATGTAGTATGTTAAATTCATTAAAAAAAATTGATAGTTTCATGTATGGCTAGAAATAAGCTTTAAAAATTTAAATTTTTAAATTGATTTTCCACGTTTACAATTAAATTTCTTAACTTAATGTCATAACGAGTAGTTATTCTGATTCAATTGGTTTTAAAATTCGATAGAACTAGTATGAACTATAATAGTTATTTAAACAACGCGTCAGAAAAATGGACCATATTTAAACTCAAATAAAAGACTAAAACGGATGAAATGAGTTTTCTAAAAGATACGAGTGTTTAATTATGTGTGTTTCCAACTATTTCGTTTTACAAAACTTTATAAAATTCGCTTACTTATTAGCTATTTTTTCGGGAAATATGAAAAGATACCAATACTAAATTAAGGTCTAAACACATACAACTAAGGGAAGAAGCTATCAAGCGAATAGAACTCTCAGTTTGAATTTTACGATATATCATGGAAATAGAGCACACAGTACTTTATCATTAATATTCATTTGATAACACTAATCATTTAAACCACATTTAGAAGCCAAAACCAACATTTAAGAAAAACTTTACTTTTTGTCATTTAATGGGAAGAAACTTAATTCATAATTTAAGACAGGTAAAACGTCAAAATATATTTTCCTCCTTAGCTACAAGGATCGAATAATATAATTTTTAGTGATTGAATAATGCATAATTCAATACTGTACATTTATAGGGGAACCATTCACTACTAAAAAGTGAAATTTTTCAATATAATTGAATAAATTAAATATGTTAAAAATATAAATGATTTTAAATTAAAAATTGTAATGAAAGAAAGGTATAAATAATAGAAATAAATTTATACCAAATGGTTTCCCGTGTAATAATTTCAACAAAATTATTATAAATTTCATCAATCGCACATTGCTCTTTTCTTAAAAATAACATCAATATAAAAAACTTTAATCATATTCTATTTAGCATTATGTTAAGCGTCTTTCATTCAAAACATAATTATTCAACCCAATTAGCATTAGAATAAAATGCACCAATTGACTTTCTTATCACATCCTAGACTGCAATTGTAAAATCACATAAAACGGGAAAATTTGAAATTCATATTTCAAATTTATTATGTCATTTGTTCTAGTCATAAATAGTCGGACAATTTCCTGTGGAAATGTTTTTTATGATTACTTAATTTAATGAATAGATCGGTTATTGTTGGCGCCAGTGTCCATCCATCGCTGCCACTGCACTGGCCGATGACACTCGCGCCTGGCCATTTATAGACCAATAAATCCGCAATTAAAATTCACTTATTGGAGAATAATGACTCGCCTTATAAAGCAGCACTTTATTGCCTTTCAATCTCAAAACAAGGTGTTAAAATAATGCAAATCAAAGCTCAACAACTTTGTATTACAAAAAAGTACAGTTTTTGATTGAAATCATTTTGGATCCAACACAGTCAGACATTATTAAACACAGTTCATCAGATTAGCAAGAGCGTAGTTTAAAAAATTATTAAATTGTTATCGACCGTGTTTCATACAAGAATTTATGCATTTTTGAGAAAAGATAAGAATTTCTGTTCATTATAAAAAATGAGAAATCTGTCTTTTTGGTCACAAATATATCAGCCACAATTTTCGTTAGTTGTTTATAAAAAAAATATTATTAAACTGAATATTATGTACTTTTTAATATTTTGTTTTTTATTATATATAGCCAAAAACTTACAATAGCAATTTAATTGTGTTTAATTATAATTATTTGCAATAAAACATCACTTTATGACAATTACATTCTATTTCTGTGACAATAATTTGGTTTAGAGTGGCGATTTCAATCACAGCAGGCGCAAATGTCAGCAGACCAATACACTGACACATTAATTCGTCGTGAAACCCCATATTTAATCGCATTATTACATTCAAATGCTCTGCAATTGTTCACCGTCGTGGTGGATGACAAAAACATGGCTCAACTACTACCATCACCTCCAATTTTCACCGCACCGCCATTTTTAAGCATGAATAATTGATATTAATGCACTTAGTCTCTCTCTCTCTCACCACCCTTAAAAACGCAAACACACATGACGAATTTTTACACTCTTTCCATCATCATATAGGTACACACTACACACGTGTAAATATTGAGTGTCGATGTATGTAAGGTCTTCTTCATAAAACGATGATGATGCAAAGTCTACTCTGTGTTTTCTGCAATTAGACTTTTCAATTACCACGCCAACTTTACATACATATTACATGCACTAAATCGGTGTAAGTAGTTGGCACGAAACTTTTCTCTCCACCACTTTTCAATGTGGCTGTGTGTGTTTTTCTGGTTCATTTTTTAACATGGGGCGTCATTCATTGCTTTTGTTTGTGGCTCAAATAAGGAGCCAACTGCGATTCGACCGGGGTGTGATAATCTACATTCACTATAGACTCTTTTCTATGGCTGTTCTACACACTTTATTGTATAACGAGGCGCATTCAGAAAATCTACTTTAACGTAATTCTTATATTCAAAAAAAGCCAATTGAAACCTTATTTATTTAATATAGGCATGGAAATCAAGATTAATGTTGTTTTATGACAACCAGTTTAAGGTTATAGCCTCCAAACAAAAAGGATTTATTCCGATTTAATTGTATTAACATCGAATAATCATGCTGAATTTGTATTGTGTGTAAATTTTACATTGGAATTACTGCGAAAAAAGTGTTAATACACGAATCAGACTTCAAAATCCTATGCGTAGACATTTGCAGTGAAAACATCATACTTAAACTAATCCTATGTGTGAAATTAAAGCCTATGTTTTATTTATACATAAAAATAAATAAAATTTCCGTTGATATACAGTTATTTATAAAACAAGGTAGAAATAAATACAAAATTAATAAACACAATACTCGTATATTGAAAGTTTGACATTGACAACGGAACTAGGTCTAAGCAAATTAGCATCTCATAAACATTATTTTTTTGTGAAGGACCCATACCATTTGATTATAGATTTGTTGGAATTAATCAACAATTAAACGCATTTAAAATTAAAAAGTTTCAATATTAACCAATCGGATCCTTCACAAAAATTTTTGGGGGCTTGAAAATACTTGTCAAATGTGGTTTATGCCAAATATGAAATTTCAGAATAATGCACGAAATCTTTTGAATTAGTTATATATAACTCACTATTAAAATCCAATAAAAATTAAATTATATTAACAATCTTTTATAGCAAATAAATATAAAAAAAATTGTTTTATATTTTATACAATTCGGTTGAATAGTCTGCACATTTTAGAATAAAGTCCCTCATAATGACAAACTGTTTAGTTATACATTATTCGATATCCACAGACAACCAGAAATACAACTACTAAAAATCATAATTTTAGAGCTTAGTAGCATGTGAGGAAAATAAGTTTGTCTCTCAATTTTAGATGGCCATGATTTATAAATCAATTTGAAGTTTTTTCCATTAAATATACAAAACTTTTTTTTTAAATGATGCTACTGATTTCTAAATCCTTTAAAAACTCAATTCATCGTTTTTTAAAACTCTCGTTTATTATGTTCCACACTTTGTTTAAATAACTATAAACAAAAGTAATCTCTTTTCATTATTTGAAGCAATAATGATAATAGGTATAATTAAATCATATTGAAATGAATTACATCAATTAAAAATATTTCGTTTCTTGTAGAAAAATTAAATAATATAACTCTTATTAAACATTATCTTATGATAGATTTTAGAATGTATTTTATTAAATCTTTTATTTTACGCATATAATGAACTAATTTAACTTTAGAATACATTTTAAATCAAACTCATGTTTCGTTATACTGAAAGCTCAAACTCGAGTAGAGTTCTAATAGATATGAGTGTTTAATTATGTGTTTTTCCAACTAGTTTTTTACAAGATTTTATACAATACGAATAAGAATAAGAAGACAACCCAGTACTAAAATAAGGTCTAAACACATACAATTAAGGGAAGTACTTGTCAAGCGAATAAAACTTTTGGACTAAATTTTTCAAAATATCACGAAAATCTTGCACCATGCACTCTATCACTGATATGCCCGTGATAGCACTCATCATTTAAACTACTTTTAAAAGCCATAATCAACATTTAGGAAGAACTTTACTTTTTGTCATTTAATGTGAAAAAATTTAAATTGATGAATAAATCATGGCCTACTTTATTCTAGAGACATGAAATACGTCACAGTATATTTTCAGTCTACGCTACTACGATTAAAAATTATAATTTTTAGGAGTTGTGTATTTACATGATTTGTAATTGGCTGCGGGTATTGAATTATACTTTATTTAACACTGTACGATTATAAAACAAGCATTAGCTACTAAAATATAAACATTTTTCAACAGAATTGTATAAAATAAATAATCAAATTTAAACAAATTTCCGTAAAATCATTGATGAAAGGTTAAACGAATATTCTTTTCAACTATAATAATTTAATTATAATAATAGCTCAATTAAAGTCTTTTAAAAATAGCCATATTATGAAAATAGTTTTCTTATTACATTAAATTCGATCGAGCAGTTTAAATTACCCTTTAAAATGTTAAATACTTTCAATTGTCTGATTTTTATAATTATTGAAAATTAAAATATTTCTAAATTTAGCACAATTACCATACTAGCCTATTGTTAGAAGAACTATGCAAAAAGTAGAATAGAAACAGTGTGGAGCGATTGTGTTTGCATGCAGAAATCTTGATAAGGAGAAGGACTTGTTCTGTTCTTGAGGGTGGCAGTCAGTGGTGTTACGTGGTGCTGGCCATAATTGCACCCCGTCATAGTGATAAGCGCCTTCAGCTCGCACCTTCACCTTTTATTATTCTTTTATTCTCCACACCTGGCCAAACTACTTCTCCACCTTCCTCATTTTCTTTTCCATCATTTATTTGTATAGTTCTATTTTTGATTCGCACCACGGTGCGGCAGTATTTAATCCGTTGTTGGGATCGAACCCGTTTCCGTTTAATTCCCGCGAGGAATGAGATTAAAAATGGTGACAGAACAACTGACACAATTCATCAAATTTATAACACCCCACTTAATTTAATGAAAATGAATAATTAATATAATTATCCAAACATATATTCTCTCTCTCTCGCTCTTGAATAAATTAAGCCTTCGCTTTCTGTCCATTTATTAGCATTATCGCGAGCTCACACAACTACTCAAATATTTTTTCGGGGCGTTAAAAGGCCTCTCAGTCCGCTGGTGCTGAAAATTCAGTTTAGGCGCGTCCAAATGGGCGGTATTTTTCTTCCCTCTCGCGTCCAGATAACAAATGATAAGCGCCACACAATGGCCAGACATTTAATTTGACCATTTTTAGTATTATTTTATTTATTTCGCTGTTTTTTTATTCCTCAATTCACGTTGTTCCCAGGTTGTTCTGTGGTGTTCTGTTCGGCTTTAGCGTTGATAAATGGCAAAATGGGCACTTTTGGCGTAAAGATCAACTCGATCCGATTATACTTTGTGAATACAATTGTTTATTATAGTTAACCCGATAATGTATGTGGCTTTGAACATTATTTTTTGTGCAAAAATTAAAAGAAATCTAAGTTCTTAATGGTGTCAACTGTCAATATTAAGATGGAAACTACCTTAACCACATTAAATTTTGAATGGGTACTTATAATTCAAGAAAATATAGTTTTATAATATATCTTTGTAGAACAAGACGAATTAGTTAACCATTATTAAATATAGGTAATACACATATGTTTATTGAATTTTAATTAATTAATTAATGTTCATTGGATAATTATTTCCATTACAAAAACAATAAATAAATTAAGAAATAGACTAATTAACAACTACCAGTACTTCTTTAAACACATGTTTGGGCATTAAAGAATTCTTTAAATCACTAGTGTTTTTATCATTATTAAAGTCCGACCTCCGTGAAAGAAATTCATCAAATTGATATGGAAAACTTTTCTGCATAGAGATTGTCACTGTAAAAATGGACATTTTGTTCAAATATTTTGAAAATAACCACACTTATTATTATTATACTGTGTGAATTAAGGTTATAGCCGCACCCATTTATTCTTGATATCTCTGAAACCAAAAGAAGCTGGAACATAAAATTTACACACAGTATATCTATTTATAGGTTACAACTTTTGGTCAAAATAGATTTGCAAATACTTGAATCAATTTTGCGAAATTGCGAGAGAAAAAACCACAAAAGCCGAATGGGTCAGCGTTATAGCCGCACCCCCCTTTTCTAAGCTATGGGCATTATTTAGACAATCTATTGATAGGGTTAGTTAGACAATCCGAAATATATTCAGAATTTCAAAAGTTTTAGTTGCGAAGTCATAGCAGGCCGCCAGTAGCTGACATTGAAAAAAAACCAAATTTCGAAAAATGTGAAAATAGCACAAAAAATTTTTGAATTCAAATAAAGTAATGATGGTAATAAAAAACTGTGCTCATCTTCCATTGTGGATGATAATATGGGTACAATAGGACAGCTAATAAAGTCACAATTACGGGTATTTTTTTCTGATAGAGCGGGTTTTTAGGCTAATACACACAAACGGCTCGACGTATTAACTTAAAGCATATTAAAATAAAAATTATAAAATTCCCTACAAACCATCCATATATGGTTTTGGAATTGAACTACAGGGTTCTACTCATTTTGGCAATGAATTTACTCAAAATTATCAGCAAATTCATATATGGAACAATTATAAGCCAAAATTGAGCAAATTGATGATTATCTGGAGTTTCATGTGTTATTTAAAAATGCTTAAAAAGTTGTATAAAAAACGGTCGATAAACATTATTAAACATTCGGACCTTCTCTAAGGCACTCGCTTCCCTCGTGGCTTAGAACAACCCTTGTGNCAGCAAATTCATATATGGAACAATTATAAGCCAAAATTGAGCAAATTGATGATTATCTGGAGTTTCATGTGTTATTTAAAAATGCTTAAAAAGTTGTATAAAAAACGGTCGATAAACATTATTAAACATTCGGACCTTTAAAGTTGAGCCTACGCTCGTGACTTTAAAGGACCTTTGTGTTTAAAAATGCATTGTATTATCGACCTAGCTGTATACATAACAATGACATCATTCCAATTATATGAAATTAAATCTGCCAATATTGGTGAATCTTCCATAAAATCTCTTTGATATGCACCTCTGGGTTACCTTGTCTTTACACGGAAAGGGCGAATTAAAGATAAATAAAACCAGACCGAAAAAAGATGATCATGAATCGTTGTACCGGCAAAATACATCTAAATATGTCGCTCATATATTAATACAGAATAAAACAGCAACAAACAAATATAAATAATACACACTGGCATACATAATTACGGCCATCTCATAAATAACTCTGGGCTGAGCAGAAAACGGAGGGATATTTATGGGCGCCATCATTGTGCTTAATTGATGTTTTATACACCTAATTTTTATTGTACACCACAAACTAGCAACAAGAACAAAACAAGGGCTCTAAACGAGTCCATCACAAAACACACAAAATACATAAAAATGAAACAGAACAGAACAGCCAAAAACAAAGGAAAAGTGAGAAAACTGAGAGGGTGAAATTGAAATTAATCCATCATTCTAACATCAAAATATTTTCGGTAAAATTCCGTCCATTTTCACAATTCCGGAGCGCTCATTAATTCATCACGCGCGCTCTCTCACATTTCGGGGACTGCTGCTGGTTTGGTGTGAATTTCATCCCTGAAAAGCACCCCCAAACACACACACTCTCTCTCGTGGAAATTCAACACGAAAGTGGAACCGTGTACAAAACACATTAAATTTCGTTTTTGGCGGGCAAAACATTGATTCAAAGGTGCGACATAAAACACCCGCGATAAAGCTTTTATGACACTTCCAAATGATTATTTTCTCTCTTTCTTTCACTTCAACACACATACTCAAGTTTTTTGTTAACTTATCAAAACCGAGGATTAAGTAAGAATGAAAAAAGGGAAAACAGTGAAAAAATGCCACACAAAATTGTACAAATATGGCACCGCGCGGAAAAAAGCTTGTTAATTTGAATGGAAATGCTCCACATTTCACCGCTTTGAACGCCCTGGGAAATCCTATTTCTTGCCTTTATGCCTCTTAAGTAATTAAACGCAATTTATTCTCCGCGCTTTTCCATATAATTTATATATATAATTATCTGTATATTTCAATTTTATAGAGAGACTCCTCTATTCACAAAAGTGGCCCACTGAAAATGGTGAAAATGCCAAAAGTTGACCAATTTTGGTAAGAGTCCTCAGCTGTCGCCTTTATACTCCATGTGCGACGACGTCCTGGTAAAGAGGGGACCATTTCTATAGACGCTTTTAACGGACCAACACTTGCACTTTCCTATTCAAAACCACCCACTCAGAACTTCTTCAGAGTCACAGCCTTTTGATGATTAGTAGAAGAAGGGAACGTGTCACTTTAATATTTCACCAATTTTGGGAATTTCTCTTATAAAGAACAAAAGTAACAAAAAAATTATTAAAAACGTTAATTTATTATATTTTGCAATAGTAACAAAGCTTCTTTATATAATTTTAAATGAAAATCAATCAATTTTAATAGAAAATTCATTTTTTACTTTTGAATTTTGCATAAAAATAAAATGTTCTTTAAAATTATCAAATTATTTTATTTACTAAAGCATCTCCATAAAGAAGAAACAAGGCCAAATTTCATACAAATTAGTCGAAACCCCATTTCATCTTTTCTTTTTTTAATCCATTATATTTTAAATGTGTTCGTGACTGGAAATTTCATACAAATTTCATAGTCCAATTCAAAATCAATCTTAGTAACCAACTTGCTTCATTCACATAATTGACAATTTTTACACATTTGTTTACTACAAAATGTCTTAGAAGGTCATTTGATTTTCAAATTGAAATTTTATTCTTAAAATACGATTGAAACAGGATGCAGATGTGTCCTCAATAGAATAATGAGAATTATCAGATTTTCTAGTGAACCTTCTTAAAATTTTAACAAAATTTTAATTTAAAACTCTTGATTTAGGTAATAATAATAGTTTAATTTATTGGCGCCTCTTGGGCCTTTCATTTGAGTAATAGTATTGGCTGTGTCAAAATACCAATATAATTTCAGCCAAATTTTTCAGTTTCATCTTCCTGGCTTAGCACAATTATAACAAGTCTTGGTTTAATTTATTTCTTTCCTCTATTTTAAAAAAATGGTTTGAATTGAATTTAAAGAAAGTACACACACAAGTCTATTATGGTTTATCAATAATCAATGCTCATTTCAAGCCTAATATCATTTAATTCCAAAGCAACCTTAATAGTTTTTCCGAATATAAATCGGATAATCAAGTTAATTGAAACCACAGTTCAAAATAGGAGTCGCTGCTTAATTAAAAATATGACTTAGGCCATATATCTCACTTTTATCAGTAATTTGGTTTCCTTAAATTGAGCACTATATAAAGCAATTCTTGTCAATTTGAGCTAATAAAGTAACAAGTAGTTTAATTGGTTGACAAATCCATATGAATAGGATTTCTATAGTAATTAACTTTTATGAATGAAACCAGGAATAGAAAAACTTACTATAGACGTAAACAGATTTCAAGCCATTATCGAACTTTTCTTTTAATTTCTAATTAAATACGAAACCGATATGTTTACTAAAAATGAAACAAATACACATTAGATGTGTATTAACTCTTAAATAGATATAATTTTAACATCCATAACGTAAATGCATTTGATAGCAGCTTCAGAATGAAAAAACCCTCGTAATAAACATTTAATTGTACAATTGAGAGACTAAATAATAGAGCCCAAGTGCGAGCAAATAGAGGAATATTAAATGAAGTTAATTGTTGGTTGGTTTTATGGCGTTAGTTCGTTCCAGGAACGAAAGACACATAATAATGGTCAATTATAATTAGCGTGAAGTCATAATAATCAAGTGCTTTTATCGATTAATGGCTCATCAAAGAGCCGAGCAAGTAGTTGTCGCCCAAAAGTGGTTGAAAAGTGGTTGAAACCACCCTTAAAAGTGGTCCTCTTTGCGAAAATTTGTCTCCATGACGTCCATCTTTTCATTCTCGAAAATTCCGAAAACCCATATTTGAGGGTTTCCACATAAAACTGGCCTTTGTATTTTAATCGAAGATAGTGCTTAACCCTTATGGGAATCAATGGAAAGTCTTCTTGGATCTTCCGGATTTCATTTGGTGTCTGTTTCTGAAATTTATACATAAATGGAATTTCCGTTTTCCCAAATTGGCTCCGAATAAAATTTTGCGCTTTGGATTTAAACAGCAATGGAGAGAGAGAAACTGAGGAGTCTATCCGGGTAATGCACATGCTCACAGTCCACCAGTTGACTTCAAAGGGGTGCCTCCTCACCATTAAATATTAATTTGCTAAAGGAAACTTCCAATTCACTATGGAATGTCCTTTTTGTCGTCCTCTATATATTATATCTCTTTTATTAGTATTATTTTCTCTATTTTTGCGCTTAATTCTAATTCCACAGAGGTAAAATCCAAATACACACACATACGATGATGGTCCTTCGCTTTGTGTCGTCCTTCAGTTGGAAAATCGTACAAAACTAAACACTCCAATGGATATGGGTATTTATTTATTTGTTTAGCTAAAAGGTAGAGATGACAGAAATTTGGGGTTTAATTGGCATTATCGGTGCTATGAACAGCTTCTTATCAATCCACAGTTCAATGATTTCGATTTATTTGATACTAATAATGTAATGGAGACTTAGGCAAAGTTACTGATGATGAATATTTCATAAAAAGTTTATAGTTTCCTTTTTTTAAAAAAAAGGGCTCTTCATGAATTTAATTTGAAAACCAACACAAAATTTATTTGATTGAATGTGTAATTAAAATCCCTCATATAATGTATGAATTTCAACAGGTTATGGGCCCAGCATAATCATCACATTAAAATTACCAACGTTTAAAAAATAAGAACTCAACACTCCTTTGAAGAAGTATTTAAAATTAGTGTTAAAATTGCTCTTCACCTTTCGTAAGTTAAAGTATCACGGCGAGAAGTGCGTCAGTCGGAACAAGATTGTTGAAAATGGAAATGCAAAATTGCTCGCCGTCTTCTTGGATCTGCGCGTCTAATCAACATCATTCAACACTCTGTTGAGAAATCATTCAACACTATGCAATAAATTATGGTAATTAATTGTTATACTTTAATTGAGCGAATTAACCTGCCTAATAGTCTACTTGCATGCCATTTCATCGCCCATCGGTAATCGTTCTGTGTTACTATTCTTCTTATTATTACTATAGCTATTTTTTCATCTTATATTTTTTTCATCTTTGTGTGCGTAAAGAAAAGCTCAGAGCCGCCTCCAAACGATAATACGAATCAATTAATTTGTCATTCAAAGAGACTGTGAAGTGTAAATTAACAAGTTAAATTGGCAGCTGGTCTACCTTTTGCCACAGAGAGCAAAACCACCGCATTATTATAATACCCCTCATTACCGTCACTCTTCTTCTTTTTCTCCGCGCGCTCAGCCTCTTGCTCCTCGTCCGTCTCGACTCAATTTCGCCGTTCATAGCGAATTTTTCGTCTTCTGCTGCCTTCGCCTCTTTGATGAGCAGCGACGACGACGACAACGACAAAAATCCTAACCCGTTTTAAGCCGTCATTGAGCCCATGTTCAAAACAACGGTCGCAAATTTGCAATTCTTTTTTTGGTGAACAAGACCCAAGTTCATCTCTTCTGTCGTCAATTTTATCTATTCAAGAGGAATGCATCTCGGGACCCAGATCTTGCCAGATACACTTTTATGATTAGGTTCTCCGTGGAAGATTGGCAATTTATTTGACATGATTGCAATCTAATAGGGTTACCATATCTAACTAAGCAAGTTCTGGGTTGTGAATATTTCACTTAATGGTTTTTGCTCAATTAAGAAATATATTAAATTAAAACAAATGATCAATAACAACTTGTTTTAAAACCAATTGAATAATTTATGACATAGAAGAAACATAATCTCTGTTAATCTTTAATTAATTAATGTCAAATTTTCCAATTGAAGTTTTTATTAGCATTTGTTAAAATATTTCAATGCCTTTAAAATACCAAAATACGAAATCAATAATAAATGGAAGAAGAACATAGGCTACAAACCCTACATTAACCAATTTATATTAAACAGCATCTCCGCAAACGATAAGCACTCGGGTCTGCTGTTTTTTGGCACACACTCGTATCGATGTCAATTCGAGGTAGTTCTATTTAATTCTGAGCCCAAATTAGGCTCTGTTCAACAAAAGGATCGAAAAGGGCGCAAAATGAGAGATGCTTATCTCGATAAAAGGATCATTTGGGTATGATGAGGAATATAAAGCCATGGCAACAAGGGAGATACAAGGCCCCCGTTTTGTTGAAATCCACTCGACTTTGAACAAAAACCCTGAAGAAAATAGACAGATAGAAGATGAAAAAAAAATACAGAATTGGGCCTTCGAATTTTTGGGATGCGCTTAACAACTATTTACCCAATTGATTTGTCAAACAGGAATTCTTTTGTAGAAAACCGCAAAAGAACAAAGGACTACCTTTTCTCCGATGATGCCCACATGCCTCTGCCTTAATAATGACATTATACGCACTTTATCTGCCTGCTACCCGGCTTAAATCTCGCCCTCAAAATACTACTAGACTGGGAAATATAAAAGGATCATCGTTTACCTTGCCTCTTTATCCCTCAGACACAGAGACAGGGAGAGAAAGAGCCAGTGGCATTAAGATTATCATCCCCCAGTTCGATAATAAGATAGGCCTTTGTTGTCCCATTCACCCGCAATTATCCCTCTCTCTTTAAGCCTAATTTGTTGGGCCAGGGCTTCTGTTTGCCCATTCAGGCCATTGTCCAGTTTCAAGTGGGCTTTTTATTCTGCCCAAGGACATGGCCAATCTTATTTGCTAATTCATTCATAGGTGATTTTCTAACTCAATTCATTAAAAATTGAGAAATTCCCATTTTTTGCTTCTGACTAATATTAATTTCTGTCCAAATAAGAACCGAGCTTCCAGTGTTTATTGACTCTCCAGCTACTACACCGCTCTTTACCCACCTCCAAGCAAACAAGCTATCAATCTTTTAAGTGTAAATTCGTGTACTTGAGATCCACTGAATCGAAAGCCGTTTTGAAATCGATAAAGGAAAGCGCCCAAACTGATGGAATCTAAACAAATGGACGGACAAAATCAAAGACTATCATCGACAAGGCGACAACTAACAAGACGTCAAAAAGAGCTGTTAATAAACAAAGATCAAGTGTCTGCGCTAATATTGACCTCAAGCAACTATTCTGCCTAAAATGTCTTTGATTAATCGCGTCACTTGGACATTTCTCCATTGAACACTTTTGACGGTTTAAATTGCGAATTTAATTACATGTTATTGCTCGTCTTCTATCTTATCTTCACTTTCAATATTTTTTTTGTTGGTAAATTATTATATCATTTTATTACTAATTTATATTTGTCTAAGTTACGGTATTAAGGCAGAGAGAGATACAACGTACAGTACTTACAAATCCATGCTTGTCACTGATATTATTAGTCAGCTTCAGCTTATGGAACGAGACGACTTTCTGCATCCACTGCTCCCCCGTCGACGGCGAATCCGGATGGATGTACATTCGCTTTGGCATTTCTGGATCGGCCTTCCCGGCCACCATCCACCTACTGTTGTAGAAAAGAGGAAAAAATTAATATAAATTGCAATTTTTTAAACAAACACTATAAAATGTAATTATTGTCGTTATAAGATAAATTAAATTAAATCTAAACATTTATCTTCTTAAATTAAAAAAAAACACTTAAATTAAAACAACAGATTTGTAAATGAAGTAAATGTTTTCTGCATAACATAAAGTATCTTTTAAAGTCACCTTCATTCATACATTTATATGTGTAAAATAGTAATTTGTACTACTAGGGTGTATAATCACGCGTTTTTTAACAATGAAAAGAGGAAGAAATATGAGCCGCAAAGAGAGTCATCATTTTTCTATTTTATGTGACTAAATTGGGATAAATTCATTTTCAATTTTTATTCTTTTATTATCACTTTTATTCATTTATTTGAAAGTTGCGAAAATTACGTTGTTTAATAACTGCAACTCATATGTTAAAGAAAGCCATCAACAACTGTTAAAGTGACAATATAAAAAGTGTTTCCTGATAACTTTACCAAAATTATCACTCTGTATTAAGTTAACAACACGGAAAATTAATTCAATTTGCATTTATTTTGCAGAGCATGCAAAGAAAATAAAATTTTGTTTATATTCTTATTACGTTCAGTTTAAAAAATGTATACTTTAGAAAGTTTGTCATGACATTTTTTAACGATGATAATGATAATCGCCTAAAGATTTAAATTCTGTTCCATTTAAGAAAAATATCACAATTTTGATAATAAGTACAATATTAGAAGGAAGCAAAGTTAAAGTATTAAAACATATTAAAAGAACAAATTGACAGTTAATTTTTAAGATAAGTATATCTAGAATATATCTGTCTCGTGGCCGATGTGCTAACGCATCCGGCTGCCTCTTCGGAGTCAAGGGTTCGATCCCTGGGCGGGTAGGATTGACTGGATCCTTTTTCAACTGGTCTAGGGGTTATTACTTGACTAATAATACACTGAAAACAAAGTCACCGAAATGTCGGAAACCCGTTGGTTGAGGTTGGACCCCCCATGTTCCTTATAGGAATTGAAAGGGAAATTTATTTTTTTTTTTATATCTAGAATATTAGGAATATAATAAGAAAATGTTTTCTTAAATAATATTGGTAACTAAACATTGATACATTGATTCTTTTGAAAACTGTGTACATTTTATTAACTTCCTCTAGAAAGTAATCCATAATTCAATCCTATTTATTTATACATTATTCAACACCTGCAGATAGTCAAAACTCAGCTAAACATACAGATTAGTACTGTGTACAAATATTTAATTACAAAAAATACTGTTTTAGATTTTAGTAGCCTGGATGAAAAATATATTTTAACACTTTTCTTGGCTTTGATTTATTAATCAAATTGAACTTTTTCCCATGAAACAACTAAAAGTAAAAGTTTGCTTAAATATTGTTTCTGATTTCCAAATTTGGTTTGATTGCCGAATGCTATCACGGGAATATAAGTGATACAGTGTAAGGTGCTCTATTGTCGTGATTTATCGAAAAATTGAAACTAAACGTTATATTCGCTTGACAACTTCTTTCTTTAATTGTATGTTTTTAGACCATTATTTAGTACTGGGTTGTCTTCTTATTCTTTACTTCATATTTCGAAAAAAATAGTTAAAAAATATGCAATTTGTATGACATTGGTTGGAAAACTCACATAATCAAACACTCGTATCTTTTAGAAAACTCATTTCATTCGTTTTCCAAAACTTTATTCATGTTTAGTTATTGTTAATTTTCCCACACGTTGTTTAAATATCTATTATGAATTTTATATTGTCCTTAAAACTGGAACTTTTTTTAAAATATTTTATAAGAAGATGAAAACTCTAATGTGGTTTTTATTGTATCGTATCGTATTCAATGCCAAATCTTGTATATAATTCCGTTATTTATAATTAATTCAAATAAATATAACTAATACAAATTTATTTTTTTCAAGTTCAAATAGTAGGTAATAAAAAAAATCTAATAAACATTCATAAGATCATAAATCAAAAAATATTTTCCATTCATTTTTGGTTTCAAATTTTTTGCTCACCTATTATGGAACTTGTAACGGTAATCATCGGCGGCCACTATGTCCAGCAGCAAGATGTATTTCGCCTTGGTATCCAGACCCGACACTCGGAACTTCATCTGGGGGAACATTTGTCTGGAGAAGAGAAATTGAGACGATCAGTGACCAAGGTCCATGGATTGAGACAAGATATTTCGGTCAATCAAATAAATAAAAAAACAAAAATCGGAAGCGGCTGTCAATTCAAATTAATTGGACTCTGGCCATAAATACGCTGATTATCGAATTGGAATTACATTTCGATGCGACTCATCCCGAACGATCGCTGTTGATCATCTTCAAAGGGCGGCAGGCGCCTACTTTGCCTCTTCACAGACTACTTAGATTAAGCGTAACCTATTCAGTGATCCCCATCTCAATTCGGTGATTATCAATCGTTTTGTCGACTCGGATCAATTTCCTCTCTTAGTTAATGTCTCTGTCTCTCTGGCGCTGCTGTGTGTAATTCACGACAGATAATTTGAAACGGCTTTGAACCGACACGAGATCATAGACTCAAACATCTTATTAATAAAATCGAAAGAATTTATGAGTATCTTAATTATTGATGTTTGATTTTTGAGAGAATCAAAGACGATTTTTTTAAAATTAAATCAATATAATAAATTTGAATGTGTGGGAAGAATGAAATGCTAAATAGCTATAATTGATTACTAAAAGCAATAATAATAAAACTTGATTTTTATCGATAATAAAATATTGTTATAATTTTCAAAATCGTATAATCAAAACTGTTAAAATTTTCGTTATGATCGAAAATTTTACTAATGAAGTTATTGATATTAAAATATTAAAATTATTTGGTTTGATGTTTTGATGGTTATTTCTCTACAGCTACATTTGATATGATCTAAAGATAAAACTATGATTTTGTGATTTGAAAAACTACAAAACTATGATAGTTTTACGTTTAAAATATATTTCTTTAAGTTTTTGAAAGAAATTATAATAGTTATTTATACGTCAAGGTCGATAAGATAAGGTACAATAGGGTTCTTTGAAATTTCGGGCGTAGCGAGTATTTAATCATAATTATCGACCATGTTTTATACAAGATTTTTCGGAGTGAAGGAGAATATATCCCGCTCTTACACATAGTTTAAGTAGTCGTAATTCAAAGAGGTTCGATTTATTCATTTCCTTAAATATTCCATTTAATTTTAAACCATGCGCAATTAAACTGACTACAATATAAATTCGATCAGCATTATGCAACAAATGGATTAAATTATTTCAGAAACCCTAATATTACTTACAAATTGAAATATACTTTTAAATTTGACATAATTTAATCCCCATAAAAAATCATCTACTTTAACCAGCGAGCATAACCACTCAATCAGTGGGCCAATCATCCATCGACTAGGAATCCCTGTGTGGCAAAATGTCAAAACTGGAACTGTGGTCAACATAAAATTGGTTATGAATCTTTTCGCATCATCTCGTTAAATTTATTGGCCTGCGCCACTCCCCACATAATTATCGAGGGCTCCCCTCCTCGACAGAGAGAGACGCCACACATTACACTAATTTCCAGCGCAGAGTTCTCAATCAGAATGGGAGTCTCTGTCCATTCCATTCAGACAAAATGCGAGAAAAAACGCTGCTCCACAAGAAAGCAAATTACAAAATGTAAGGAATACAAGAACAAAACACACTCGGAGAAAAAGAGGCACTGCTGCCCAACTATAAATTAACTGATGAAAAATTAATAAATTAAAAATTCATCATCGAAATTGCCCCGTGTGTTTGGACCTCCACTGGAGTAGTATCCCAGTTATCATCCCAATCCACTTTTACACGACGAATAGTTGCCAAGAGTAAATTATAATCATTTTGTATAACGCTCTCGATCGCGCAAAAACAAAATACACGATCACAAAACAAACAAACTTTGGCAAGAAGAGATGGGATGGGAAAGGGGGGAGAAGAAAAGAGTAAAGTATCCAGAATTCCAAAACTCTCAATATATAATATCCAAGTAATAAGAACAGTAAAAAGAAGAATTTAATACGATCAAGAAGAGAATATGATCAAGAGTGATCGAGGGGCGAGAGACGAGGGCAATGCCGTGTGTGCTGGGTGGCTCCACTGGATAACCGGGGGAATAATCAAATTAAATTGTCTCGCTGCCAAAAGGCCAAAAGCGAACTGGAGGAAACAATTTTATTGGTGAAACGATCGACAACGACGACGCTCGCTGGATGGAGATCCTCTCCAAGAATCGCGTTCGGTCGTTCTTCGACAATTATTTACCATCATCATGATCGTCATAATCATCTCAAAAACATTCATGTAACAACCAGAAGAAAAACCAACAATGAGCCCACAGAGTAACAAGACCAAAGACGATGAGCCCTTGGGCCGAAATCACTCAATCTTGATCAGCCAAGGCGCCACCACGATGGACACGACCAAACGACGACGACGCCAATTTCTTCGCTCTCTTTTTCTTCTTTTTCCTGCTGGTGTTCCAAACAACCCACCAAAGGTATTATATCATGTTTGAGCAATTTCAGCAATCTCGTCTTACATGGCAGTCACTGGGTCAGAATATTTCTATCTTTACTTCTTGTTTTCGTTTTAAATCCAAATCCAGAACGGAACACCACTGCCAGCCAAATCGTGCTTGTAATCCTGTTCGCCAATTCCCCTAATCTCCGTCCCTCTACACTCTTCTGGTCTATTAGTTTAGATCAAACAAACCCAGGTACGGAGAAAGTAATTAGCAGAAGAAATTTTGTACAACTGGGATAGGTTTCTTCAAATCTCTTTATCTAACCAGAAATCAACACCGACTGAAATCGATAGCCATCACTATAAACGACAATCCCATAATCTTGTCTGAGACCACTTCAAAATTCGCAAATCCCAAAAATACAAAGAGGATTGTGTAAAGTGCTCTAATTTAAATACGTTTTGAAATAATATTACAATTACAAAAACTATTGTATTACCTAGGAAGAATTTTTTAAACAAAATACAACTGCGAGAAAATTAATAGCCCTCCTAATATGGCCTTATTTATCTAAAAGAGGTATTTTTCTTGAACTTACAATGTTAAGTTATATCTTTAGTGATGATTATTTATGACATAAGCACTAGCATTTATTCATTTTTAAAATATAATTTATATTAAAGGCTAAACTAAAATTGTGTTAGGTGGGTTATTAACTTTCTCGCAAGTGTATGCTAAGAACTGCGTTTTATATCTTATTATCAGCAATCATAACCATTTGAAAAAGCTTTCAATATTTAAAATTATTAGAATTAAAGACTAATTGACTTTTAAAAAGCACTAAAATATAATAGCTACGAATACAACTTTTAAAACATTTTAATTTAACTTTTTGGGAATTTTTAAAACTATAATTTGGAATTTACATAAATGAAAGCATAATTCCACAGCTCTTATTTATGTTGTAGTTATAATCAAATCCATAAAATATCTACGATCAATCGATTAAACCAATAAAGAAAAAAACAAAAAATCTAATTTGCCATAAACAATGGACAATCGATTGTAAAAGTCAAACGCTGAACTCGCAGCCTACTGCCACATATCTAATCAACTCCTCGTTAAATGGTTCTTATTTGTAAATTAGTTGGAGTATCACAAACTAATCAGCTATACTATCGATGGAGCTAATCAGGGGAACAAATAATAGGTGTATCCATCATAGCCTTGTCATCTCTGCATCTTTATTCCCTTTGATGAGGCATGCACTTTAATGTCATCGTAAAATACCGCATTTATTTAAAATGAAACCAAGGAAGGACAAAAAAAAACAAAAAATCACCTGATGGGCCCATCGATCAGTTTTTATAGTCTATTAGGGACATGTGAATCTCCATAAACAAGGACTACCAGCGACGAGGTCCTAATCGATGGGCAAACAACGCCAACAACAATGTGTAGATAACAATCGTTTGTTGTTTTTTTCTCTCCTTTCTTATTATATTATTAATTTATTTATATTTAAATACGATAATTTGATGCATCGATGAAAAAATTTATGGACAGGTGGAATTCGAATGGACACACAGCAAAGCCACACAAAATAACTGCCCTCCCCGACGAAACGCCGGAATTAATAAAATGGAAAACCACAAAATGTAACGACCAATTTCCAAGCCATTTTTTCGGGGCGAAAAAAAACAAAAGAACTCAAATTAACAAGGCCTATTACGATGGGGGGATCTTTGGTTTAGTTAATCGGACCTCGCGTCGCTTGGGGCTCTATCCGACTGCTGCCGGTATCAATTATCAACGGGTTAGAAATTGACAAGGTGTCCAGATGATTTAGATGCGCCACAAAGATGTCTCAGTTCCAAGGAACAAACACTATGTAATTAAATGGTCGTTCTCGTGCTTAATTTGGAGTATAATTTAATTATTTTTTAGAATAGTACCTCGGAAAAGAATTTCAAGGCTTATTATATTTAATTAATAAAATGCTAATTCAAGAATTTCCTTTAAAAAATGATTGGATAATATAATTAGTGTTTAAACATTTTTATTATATTTGATCATAAAACATACAACTTCATAAAATGAATGCTCCTTTGGAAACCATAATTGCACTAATTTGAAATAACTCATTATTATATATACTTTTCATTCTATAATATATAAGCTACATTTAAAATTGAAAGAAATCAATGATTTAGAAAAAAACACCTGGAAATTTAATTCCTTGAACTATCAATATTTGTCAAAAAATTATAAATTATGAATTTTCCTCAGGTCCAATACGCTTGCGACCTACGACATAAAATGTCACCCTCTTTTCTTTTCCATTTCCATTTAAATTTTAAACCCAAGAAATTCTTTATTCATTTTACGCACTAGTGCTAAACTGTCACACATTACAAATTAAAATTAATAATAAAACATAACTTTCCGGCATGGGATTGCAAAAATATTATTTTAAATGCAACTTCATTTAATTAACCATAGTTTTACCTTTATATATAAAATTGAATTGGTCCACGAATTCTTACCTAGATCTCGAGAATGGTTTGAACGATTTTGGTAATTTTTGTTTAGCATATCATTGTTAAAGGCACCAGAATGTTCTTTAAGTGATTAAAAATGATTAAACAATATTTTACGGGACACTTTTCAAACAATAAAATGAAGTACGTTCATTTTGTTGTTGTAAAGTAAGCTGTCAATTTAACGTTTTCGTCAAAGTCAATTAAAAATGAGGTTAAATAGTCTATCTGTCAGTTCTATTTTTTATGTGACTGTGAAAACATTGTACCAATTTTAATTTTTGTTTGTGATTTAACTCCATAAATTTGGTTTAAATATTTTACTAATATTATTCATCTTTCATTTGTTATTTTTTCAGGCGATACGACGTAAGCTGGGTAAGCTAGTAGTAAATAAAACATATAATTATATTTTTAGATTTGTTTATAAATATAAATTTAGTGTTTTAAAACATCAAAATGAAAGAGAGATTATTTTAAATTCTTATCACGATAATTCGTTTTTTTCTTAGTTTTTGGAAAAGTCAAAATTTCTCAATAACTATTTAAATAAACTCAATTTCCAACTAATCATCAAACTAAACTAAAAACCACTTAATTACTTAATAACTTTCAAAGCCCCCTATAAATCATTAGCCTCTTTACGTAAAACAATAACGAAATCAATTTGAACCTCCTAAAAAAAAGCTGGATCACATTACTCAACAAAAAAATGATTGACCCTAAACAATTTGTAAAACCAACAAAGAGGAGAGTGAGAGAGCTTGAATCTGAAACCAATCAATCACCCATTGATTGGTCTTCCACAACAGATTAAAGGGTAACTAAATCTAATCTACCTAGAAGGAGTAAATCGTTTAGGCAACACGATCGCCCAAATCAAATTATAAATGCCTTGCTCTTGTTCCCATCATCTGGGAATCAGTGCGGTTCAGTCCAGAGCAGCAGAAAACAGCAGTGCAGAGAACAGACGAGGAGCCACCAATAATGACCAAAACGACGACGACCAAGATGAAAAATGGATTGCGCGGGCTGCTGCTGTTGATGATCTCGTTAAACGCGAAGAGCGACCAACAAGGTGGTGTGGCGTCGAGGTGTCGGATGGAAAGAAGAGGGGCAACATTCACAGACAGACAGCAACGACGACGACGAGGCAAACGGACGCGATTAAATGGAGATAATTATACGTTTCAGATTCGTGGCAAAATGATGTGGTTTAGATTCTTGTTTTATCTTTTTATGTGCTTTTTTGTTGCCTAAAATTAATTTCACAATACCCTTATTTGTTCTGTTAAAGATCTTTTTAAATCACCATGGTTTTATTTCATGAAATCAATTCAGCCTGAACTGCGTGTTAAATAAGGCTTTACAAGCGTGTTATATGCAAAATTTAATACACATTTTACAAATTAAGGGAAATAGTTACTTGTGACCAAAATAGTCATAAAAGTTTGGTAATAAAACTGTTTTCAATTTACAAATTATCATCTATAGATTTTACAAAATAAACTCATGAGATAAATAATTATAAATAAGTCTTCATTTTATAATTGATTTTCCTTCTTCTACGACTCAACAACCGGTCTAGGGCTAACCAATTGGTTCTAAGTAATCAAAGTTATCAAATGCCCTGTCTATTCATTTGCCAATCTTTCACAATTGACAATTGAACATCATGTTTATGATGTGATTAGCACCATGAACAAATGATTGTTTATAGTGTATTTATTGACAGGTTTTTGCCACCGAAACAGAACTCACATATTACGAAAAAGACCATCCCCTTCACACTTTCATTTGTATCCGTTCATTGAACAGTAGCAAATTACTAGTAGTAGAAAGACCCGGTTTATCTCTTTGATTCTATGCATTTCATCCCAGCTTTGAAAGCCAGTCTAAATTCGAACAAATAATGTTGACGTCTTTAGTTGTTCGACAGTTGAGGCCGGAGTATTATTTTTGTTAAATTGATTTTAAACAAATATTAATCACAGAATGTTGTTTATGAAAACCGATGCCCTCTCGAGTTGAATTCTGTGCAACACTTTAACCACTGCGCCGCACAGCGAGACTATTTCCACATAATAGTGTACTTAAAAAAGTTATTTCAAATTAAATTTAAAACTAATTATTAAATAACGCAAAATATTGTACAAACTTGCTAAAAGCTATGAAAACCAGATTTTTTTTATATAAAGACCGTGTTCCTCTCTTCGACCTTGTTATGTAACAATCTATAATTATTAATTATCATCTCTTGAAATGATCAGCAAATATTTGTGTAAATTGTGACATTATAGAACAATAATACCTCCTGATAAAGCCATTTACCTGTCAAAAAATCAAAACCCAACTCTCATATTTAAATTGGAGATAATTTACCCAAGGTACAAAAATCGCCCAAGGGGCTTCAGGGATCGCCATGTAATGTAAACGAACTTATCCATTTCCATCTCCAAATCAATAATTCTTCTTCGCCCCAACAAACTTCTTTCTTTCTCTCCTTTTTATGAAAAACGCACAGACCACAAAGTTAAAAATCTTGAAAAATGGCATTCAGAATGCATTTGGCGCATTTTCGCGTTATTTATTTAATAAATTGCATGTCAAAACGCTAGGTGCTGACTTGTTGAGATGATAATTATATGGTTAGCGATTTTTGTTTACATAACTCAGCTCTGAACAACCGAAAAAAGAACAGAAAAACCGAAAAAAGGCAAAAGACGAGGAGAGGACGATGATTACTGCTATTTGGTCGACACCAAAACCCAGCATCATCTGGCTCCTCTGCAGCAGTGTCCAAGCAAAAAACTGCAAGCGATGAAGCAGCAGATGAGACAAGACAAACAACATTTTGCAATGAAACACACTATTATCTGATTAATTTGGTACAAATTTAGGAGGCATAGTTTGTGTGTAGACTTTCTTTTTTTGTATGTGTGTGCTGTAGTTATTTGCAACATGATTTATTGTTTATTGCACGACGCTTAACGAGTATTTAACTGCAATTTGGCAATAATTGTTAAACTGAGATTTCGAGTTAAATAACAATTAACTATTGGGTGGCATTCTCCTTCTCCCATTCATTCATTTAAAAAGAGGCCTTTAAACGCCAATTTTATTGCCCAAATATAACATCTTGTTAATTATGCTTATTATCAGCTCATTTTACCTATATACACATCTCTTTTTGCATAACGTTTCATTATGATGATTACTCTCTTGTTATTTTTGGGTCATAAAAACGAGCAGAAAAGGAGAGAAACTATGTGCTGATGAAAAAAGGCCAGTCTAAACAATTAACTTTAAGCAAATAAAAACAAGGATACCCTATTATTAATTTTAATTCAAGTCTAAGGCTACTATGGTATCGAAGAGGCGAAGAAAAAAAACAAAAGGCCAAAAACTACACAACTATTTAACTATATAACCCCAGAGCGGACAAAAACGGGAATGAAACTGAATTTCCTTCAGGTAATTTAGAAATTATAATTTATTAATTTTGACTTGTACCACACGTTGTTTTATCCATTCCTTGCGCATAAAACAAACAAACATGCACACACACAAATTCTCATATTATAGCCTAACGAGCATATTTTAGTCTCCGTCTCTCTCTGTCCAATTCTGCCCGAGCTCCACATTTAAAACAATGTTTTATTACCCGTAGAAGAGTGGTTTTTTGCTTCAACTCCATGGGAAGAAGATCATCATGAGTCAATCCGGGAGGACCACCCCAACGTGGATAGAGTAGAGAAGAACAAACGGGAGATGATGGATAAATTCGCCTCAATCATCGCTGCTCTATCAATTATTCTACATCATAGTTCTCCTCGCTCTGCTCTTATATAAAGTTATTATTATAACATTATCAAAATCATCGCAGCAGCCCGTGTGCAGCAACAACAATAGTGAGCGAAGAAACAAGCAGGCCATGGAATTGAACAAATGGGAGGTTGCCATCTTTGATGATGGTTAATTGATCGGATTTTTTCTTGTTTTTGTTTTTTTTTCTACTCAGCGTTCGTGTGGCTTGGATTTGTGTTTTTTTCTATCTCTCTCCTATTTGTTTTTCAATTACTCTAACCAATCCAGTCCAACGTAATATCTCAATAATGTTCGTGGAATTTTGAACGTCGAGCCAATGATGATGATGTCAATTCATGTTCCCAGAAAAATCCATATTGGATGATCCAAAACCAGCAAATTCCAACACAGATATCAATAAGCCGTCAATACTGTTTCTGTGTGTTTCTGCTCAACAACGACGTCAACGACGACTACGTTCACTTATTTTCTCCTTTTCGATTACTGATAAATTCCATCGGCTATTGAGCCATAATCAATTATTTCAGAATTTGTGTGGAATTTAGGGGAAATTTCTTTCGATCGACAAGGATTTGTTGGACAGCTTTTAAAGTATTAATATTCGATACCAATCAAATGTGTCGAAAGAGATATGAATCTAATATAATAGAAAATATTTCTCAATATTTAAGAGATCAATATTTGAACCCATTTTTTTTTAAATTTTATAATAGTTATTTAAACAACGTGTGGAAAAAATGACCCATAATTAAACACGAGTAAAATTCTAAAAAGATACGAGTATTTAATTATGTATCTTCNGAGATATGAATCTAATATAATAGAAAATATTTCTCAATATTTAAGAGATCAATATTTGAACCCATTTTTTTTTAAATTTTATAATAGTTATTTAAACAACGTGTGGAAAAAATGACCCATAATTAAACACGAGTAAAATTCTAAAAAGATACGAGTATTTAATTATGTATCTTCCAAACAGATATTTACCAAATTTTGTGCAATTCTTATTTTGTTGTAATTATAATTACAATTTAATTGAATGGAAGTTAAAAAAAAGACCACAACCCAGTACTAAATTAAAGAAAGTAGACGTTAATCAAATAGAGCTTTCTGTTTCAATCACCGAAATAGAGTACAAAGCACTGTATCATTGATATACTGATCATTTTAACCACATTTAGTTATTAAATCTAACATTTACTTGCGGTCATTTAATGGTAAAAATTGAAATTCAATAATAAATTATAGCCTACTTTATTAAATATTGGTATACGGTACAAATTTTGGGTACTTAATATACCATTTATGATTGTCTGCTGGTTTTGAATGATGTATAATTAAACATTGTATGATTATGAAGAACTTTGAATTGGATTGTATTGATTTTTCAATACAATTGTATAAAACAGTTCGTCAACAACTAAAATTTTCTTTAATAGTTATTTAAACAACGTGTG
>JXOV01004101.1:3166-14298 GCA_001014945.1 Clogmia albipunctata
GAATGTTGTGGGAAATATTATTATTATTATTATTATTATACTCTTAAGATCTTTTTTCAAGACCTAGACCCGGAGAAGGTTGGTAAATTGTTTGCATTGGGCTCACAAAATTTAAACTTGCATTTCTCGTTCAACAAAGAGTTTTATTTGAGAAATATGTCAATAATTACTTCGAATTTACCGGTAAGTAGTTTTGTCTATACCATTTTCTGTTTAAAACTGGTTGTTTTCTTTGAGCTCATTTTCTTCAACATTTGGATATTAATTTGAATAAATAAATAAGCAAACATGATTACTGTAGAATATGACTTTGTTGTGTGACACCCATAAAGAATTATGATTCTAGAACAAAACAGTATTTCTTTTTGTACATACTCCCTTAATTGCAAAAAGGGAGTTTTGAAGCTTATAGTCCTTGTGATTGTTTTATGTGTGTCCAGAAAATATTATGTGTTAAATAACTTCCCAGTTTTTGACCAGCATTTAAAACAATTTCACAGAAAAATAACTTTTTGGGAGGTACAGTAAAACAGACAGTTTTTCTATACAAATGTCTTTACCCACATAAATGTAGTTCCTGGCTGAAAGCCCAACAGACCATAATAATAGGAAAATGGAGGTAGAAAAAAGAAAAGCAATCAAGGCTCATTGGGTTGAACGAATAATGTATAGATAGAGGATTGTGGTTCTGCTGATGTAACAGAAAATTGCTTTATAATGGCATCATAATTGAGATATAAATCAATCTGCAATAACTTTGTTAAACAGCGATACCAATTATCATACAAATTAAATAACGTTATTGTTCAGACTAACTCTTTTCAATGTTTTATACAGTATTTGTGAGGTTTTCAAAATTGAGTGCAAAGTGAGGGAGAGAAATGAAAACTTCAAAATTCACACGAGTTTATTATCTGGCGCATTTGCGTGTTTGATTTATGAAATTGGATTTCTCGTGGAAATTGGTTCACACTTTTCCATGTGTAAATTTATAGCGTGGCACTTAGATGCTCCTTTTTTTGCGATTTCGCACATGAAGTTCAATATTTGCGTTCAACAATGAGAAAACCGTACTTTACTCGTATTACGTATTTGTGGATTCCATGAATTCTTTATTGAACACTGAATTTAATTTTGGAGAATTTCGTATTTAATATTAAATAGAAGTTTATTGCCTAACACTTCTCAATTTTATGAGAACAATTAGGACCACTTTATTGGGAGTCAGTGTTTTTTAATAGAATTTTGCAGTCATTATTTATCATAAAAAATTTTATTTATGTAAATTTATTATTAAAAATATTATATATATAAAATAACTTTATTAACTAAAAAGATATATACAATTAACAATATTCAGGTATATATAATGGTGCCAATTTTTATGAGCAAACGATAGTAGTGAATGTGAAATATACATATACTTATAGATTTACAATAATATTAATGTTTAAATTGGGTAATGATTTAGAAAGAGAAAAAAAAATTAGAATTAAATATTATATAGGTAGTTAAAGATTGGTAATAATAAAAATTGTAATTTAAAAACTTCTGGTATTAAATATTAAAATAACAAAATCATTAATATTCTATGTACTTACATTAAATCGACTTAATATCCAAATAATCCAAATAATCCAAATTGAGAACAACACAATTGAACTGATTTCTGTTGATTACACTTTTCAATTTTATTTCAATGATTTACTTCTCAATCATAACACTATTTCATAGGATTTTTACTCAATAGCTAAATCCACTTATTCACAGAACTCACTTATATCCACAAAAAGAAATCCATGTGCTTTTAAATCACTCACAAAACTCATCCTTCATCAACTGGGAGTATTCACTTTTAGAGAAGAGCAGGATTTGAGCAGATAAATGCTGCAAGAGAACAAAGAGAGAGATATTTTTCAAAAAAAGATAGGATATACTCTTAAAAGGGATTTTGATTAAAGAGAATTTTGTTTTTAGAGAATAATAATATAATAAATTTAAATCTTCCTATCCCTGTTCTCCTGAAACAAATGAGTAATTTCATGATATCGAGACACATTCCTTAAACGAAACAATAATTAATGCATGGCTTCAGATATTTAATGTTTTTAATTATTATCCGAAAAGTAATCTAAGACTTATGTTCCCATTGAGGACATGTGTATTCTTATCTTTATTACATTTTTAGGTCTTAACTGCTTTCATATAGTAAAAGAATACCATTAGATTGAATATTTATTACATGCTATTTGAATTGAGTTTGGTTGGATGAATTTAAGTAATAAAGAAACACTTTTCATTGTTTAGTCTTTATTAAACATTCCTAAACTGATGAAGAGAGTTTTTGTCCAACACAAATCAGATAAAAGAAGAATACACCCGTATAGAACTAATTTTATTATACATTTAAAAAATATTTCTTTTATATGAACATATGCTGGTTAAAGCTTACAGAAAAGCATATTCATCATTGATGAATAGAAATTATCTAAAAAAAAATAAAATTTATTTTTATTTCTGTTCAAATATTTCAAAAATTATCATAGGCAATTTTTGTAATAATTTATAGGAAAAGTTCATCTTTCAAGTAAATAATGTTTATCTTTGTCAATTTATCTCAGTTATATAAAAACATAGGAAAAATAAGTTCCCTTGGGCTTGAATATTTTATATTGTTAGAAAGATAACATGTTGATTCTGTCAGTGCAAAAATAAATTTCCTTTGAAATGACATTCATAAAATATCTGAAATTCAAACTTGTTTTCAAAATATTTAATGGTTTTAAAGAAAACTGTATTTTTTCGATGTACAAATGCACTTTAAGATATTTCAGCAGAGTTATTGGCCTTAAAGCCGTGAAGTGCCAGAAAAGGATAAATCGGATGACAAAGTCCGTCCTCGAATAATCTTAATTCACTGAACTGTGATAAATCTAACACATTTGTAACTATGGGGGTATGGAGAAAGTATTTTCCAATTCAAAGATATTTGTGTTTTTTAGCGGTCTTATGATACAATGATATATTTGACAGCATAAAACTGAAAGACTTAACACATAAAATCCTGTATACCCTGTGAATTAGGGTTATGACCGCACTGGTTTTTCCTTGATATCTCTGGAATTTTTCTGGTTCCAGAGAACTTCAAATTTACACGAAAAACCGCTTATACCGAAAGGGTCACCGTTATAGCCGCNGATATATTTGACAGCATAAAACTGAAAGACTTAACACATAAACTTCTGTATACCCTGTGAATTAGGGTTATGACCGCACTGGTTTTACCTTAATATCTCTGGAACCACAACACGCTGGAATTGCAAAAAATTGAAAAACTTCAAATTTCCAGTGGACTCGAAACCAACGATCCAATTTCAAAACTAATGAGGTTATGA
The DNA here is from genome assembly GCA_001014945.1 of Clogmia albipunctata. Taxonomy (NCBI): domain Eukaryota; kingdom Metazoa; phylum Arthropoda; class Insecta; order Diptera; family Psychodidae; genus Clogmia; species Clogmia albipunctata. Next base: position 6,562 of record JXOV01004101.1, read on the forward strand.
CACTAATTCATAGTGTACTTTATATAAATCTATAGTATTTGCCAATATTACATGCACCATGATTAATTTAGGAATACGCTTGAAAAAACCAAACCGTCGCGTCACCCAAAACGCGCGCCAACTCCATATAAAGCATTCTTAATATTATTTTATTGTGATGATTTATTGCAAAGTTTTTTTTATTATTGCTTTGCTTAAAAACAAATGAATTTCTGTAGTAAAGTAGAATCAGTTGAATGATGTCTAAAAATATAAAAATTAATTGGGACTGACCACTAAAATTAGGATATGCTGGATTGCCGCCGTGACAAACTGAATTAATGAAAATGAACACGCATTTTGTACCGGAATCAAAAACCCTAGAATCAGTTTCATAATCAATTATAATCATACAGAAAACATATTTGTAAATTGATTTATAATTACATTTGAGTGTATAATCATAATAGCTTCTTTATGTTCCGGAAGGAAGAGTGTCACACGCAGGAAGATAAATTGAGAGAGTGTAGGCATAATCAAGGTAAGGACATTTATTGAAAACATATTTTTTTAATATAAATAAAATCAGTTAATATGTTACACGAACTTTTCTAATTATTTCAATCTTTATCACAAATACAGGTAATTTTTATTCAAATAATATATGTTTTTGATTCTTTTGCTAAACCAATAACCATTGTCAACTTTATTCATTTATTATTCAATGAAGAGACCATCCATAGGTGAATAATTACCGCAATTTAGTGTCAATTGCTCCTTCAATGTACCCCGACTTTTGTAAAGTATAATGTTTCTCACCAATTACATATACCCTAGACCCCATTTCGACTTCCAAGTAAAACAACACTTGAGGCAATTTCTGACAATGTTATGGCAACCGGAATAATCTCTAGTCGTAACTATACAAGCATTGTTATTTATAGAAGATGACAGTTTATGATGTCAGGAACATCAATTGTAAGTGGATAACAGTATTTGTTAATTAGTTAAATCCCCAGAGTCAGTTTGTTAAAAATTTCATGGTATCATTAACTGCGGTTAGAAGAAATTATTCATTTTATATTTTGAAAAAAATAAATAAATAAATCAAATTTCATATAAGATCACCGTGAAAGCAATAAAGATTTTTTTTGCTGCAAATGAATATGAAGAAAAAAGAAATAATCTAGGTTGAAAAAACCTTAAAATTGTGTTATGAATTTGATATAAATTGCCAACAGAATAACATTTACAATGGTCAACCCGTCAATATAGCAGGACAGAAGTTTGAGACAGTATCCTCTCTGCTATCTAGGCTCAACAATTCCCTCCGATAATAGTCTCAACATAGAAGTCCGAACAGGGTTGATAAAAGCTAACAGAGTTTATTTTAGTCTAATCAAGTTTTTCCGATCCAAAATTTTAAAAATATCTACCAAAATGTTTCTGAACAGGACAATGATCCTGCCAGTCTTCATGTACTCGTCAGAAAAATCCAGCGAAGGATCTCCGACCCTGTACATGAGGAAGGACGATTCCGGGGACTATACAACCATGAGGTATATAAGCGCTACAGCGGTGTATGCCTCAATAGACTGCGGAGGGCGCATGAGTGAAGACAACCCACCTTGGAAGATTAACTAATATCCAACGAAGTGTCCATAGTCCATGAAGCTTTTAAGAACACTATTTAAGTTGCTAATAATAAAACTAAGCATAAATTCTACTTCCTCAGATACTAAGAATGTTCAACGTGGAGCAGGTCTGGATATTGACAAAGGAGAATTCATTATCAGATTATATTCAGCAAAATTTGGTTGATGTTCATTATTTAAAAAACAGAAAAATATGAATACATAAATTATAGAATTTAATAGAATCACATTAAGTGACATATCACACATTTATATCTTACTTATTGATTTCCTTTTCAATTAAAACAATAACACTATTATATAAGGTTTTCATTTAATAGCTAGTTCCACTTATCCGCAGAAATCACTTATATTCTCTCAAATAAAAATCCATGTATTTTCAAATCACGCACAAAACCCATCCTTCATCATCACTGAGTTCTCAGTCATTGAGAAAAACAGGATTTGAATCAGAGAAACGATGCTAGAGAACAAAGAGAATGAGAGAGGGAGAGTCAATAAAACGAGAAGACTTTGTGAAAGTGAATTTATTATCCATGTTCAATTTTTATTTACGTAATATTCAAATTTTCTTATTAGGCAGCTTTTAAATATAAAGTCCAAAAATTGCAAAAAGAGGAAGAACAAATAGGGAAAGAAATAAATTGAAGAGTACTTGAATCCACAAAACCAATTTATTAGACTAAACGACCTTGCCCTACTGAAAAGAGAAAGTTCGTAAATGTTAAACCGAATCAATAAGTTTACGTTACTTTATCCTTGTTCTGACTTTTGAATCAAATGATTTATTTCATAATGTCAGGATACATTCCATCAAGCGGAACCACTAATAAATTTCTTGTCAAAGTTATGTTGTCGATCTTAATGAATATCTGGTTAAGTATTTAAAGAAAAATTTTATTTTCTGAACAGAAAATTATTTTTGAGATGCAATGATTTATTTCATCTTGTAAAAAGAGTAATATAATTGTAAAAGGGGTTTTAATTTACTACTGAGTTAAAATAATAAATTAAGTAATATATTAAATTCCAAATTCAACATTTTTGAATTCACAAAGAAAATTCAGTTGAACGCGAATCAAATAAATGAACAATAAACCCATATGAAGAGCCGTTTTCAATTCAGAAGTCAAAGAAAAATTTAACTTCTTTGTGAAGGTTTGTTTGCAGAGGACAATTAAAATTTATAGCTAATTAATTATAGTCAGCTTATTATTTTAGAATTTTAGTATTTACATGGAAGACGCATATAGATGCCAAGATCAAGTACAGTCATTTGGTTTTCGGCAGCCTTTAATGGATCAGGGGCTACTGGAATCACGTCTTGTACTGTACCACACCATGATCCTGTCAATCTGGATGTACTCCTTGAAGCTATGGTCGACCCGCTTCAAATCATTAATGTTCCGAGTGGACCAACATCATCCCAAAATATCCGGAGATATCTGTCCTCCAAAATGGTACGAGTAAAGCTACTAACAAGAAGACACCAAGAACGCCATATTATAACCAACCCAAAGCATTATAACTATTTGAAGTTCGTTATTGCGAACCTTTTCAACTGTAAATAAACTTTTTTAACCCCAATCCCAGCTCTTGTAATGCCCAAAGAAATTGTAACGATACGGGTATACCCAATACAGAAAAAAAATTCTAGCAAAATACAATTTAATATTAAAAAATAATTTTTATTGTCATGCAATTTAATAGTGTTCGGTAGTGAGTAGATTTACGCAAAATGATATATCTTATTTTATTGCAAGAAAATATAAAACTCTTTCATAATCTCTCTATCTATAGTCATTTTCTTCAGAACTGGGGATCGTGATATACGAGTATCCTGCTCTTTCAATTTAAATTTTGATTTTTTTTCTCAGTTTTCTGCCTCAAGTAGTGTTGCGTAAAATGATCCTGTTATGTTCAAACCAATCATAATGGCAGCGACCTCTATCTATCTCCTTCTATGTCACCTGTTACATTTAGTCGTTCTAAGTTATCGTTTGGTTTTCGAACGACATGTCCAAAAAATTTAGGGGTTCGCTCAAGACATACAGACGATAATCTCTTTATCATTTCTCTATGAGAACAACTCAAGGAATGTCCGAATAGAAGACCAAATGTCAAATGTTTTCTAATCATTAAAAGAAGTCAGACAGCGCTACTGTCTTTCTCTTGACTTAATTAATATATACGGAGAACTGATCACGAGGATAGGCTTGGACGAAGTTGAGTATGACGTTGATATCGGAGGCAAAACATCTCTAATCTCCGTTATGCGGACGATATTGTTTTATTTATTTTCTTTTTCAAAAAATGTCATGGTTCATCTGATTGAAGAAATTGAAAAAGTAATCATTACATTTGGATTACAAATAAACAAATCGATGTCGAAATTAATAGTTATTGACCGAAATAATCAAATTCTTTCATAATACAAAAGCATGTTTCAATTCGAAATTAAAGAACCGATTAAAAGTGATTTATGTATTATATTTATCAATAACGATGAACATTTATGTTTCCATATTTTGTAGATAAAACAAAGAAGGATAATTAATTCATTTGTGTTAAAAATCAATTTTTTCGTTTCTGATTATCAATATTCAGTGAGTCTATACAATTAATATAGTACGCTTATGTAATTGTATTGTTTATATAAATGAATATCCATTGAATAACCTTGTCCTAGTCTAAAGTGACAGTTCGCAAATGTTTCCGCAATCAATAAACTAAATTCATTTATTTTAGATTGGGTTAAATTAAGTTTGTGTTTTGCTTTGACGGTTTTAATTTGATAGATCATTTTAAATTTTAATTGGATATGTAGTTATATATTTAGTTTATTTTTATTTAATTCAATAGAATTTAATTATATTTTCTTTAATTAAATTTTTTTTTAAATTTCTTCTTCTTCTACGACTCAAAAACCGTTACCAGTCTAGGTCTAACCCTTTGGTTTTACGTAATCAAAGTTAGCAGCTACCCTTTCTAATTTGCCAATTTTTCACAATTGACATTTAAATATCATGTTTTTACTAACGTATTCATTAACAGGTTTTTGCCGCCAAAACAGAACACACATACTACGAAGAAGACCATCCCTTTCACAACTTTCATCTAAATCCGTTCAAAAGCAGCAGCAAATTACTAGTATTATTAAGATCCGGTTTATCTCTACGATTCCATACATTTCAAACAAGCTTTTAAAACCTGTCTGGTCGAACGAACAGCATTGATGATGTTGGTTGTTCGACAGTTGAGGCCGGGGGTATTATTGTTTTTATAAACAAATTTTATTCACAGAATGTTTTAGTAAAAACGAGTAATGAAATTTAAATTTAAAAAAAAAAATGATCTGATAAAAGCTCCAACCGAGGCCCTCTCGAGTTAAGTTCTGTGCAACGCATCACTTTAAGTTTGGCACTATTGTATCGCTTTTCGATATACATTTGTGTTTCGTAATGTTTCACTTTATCGCACTCAAAACTTTGATTTTTTATTTCACTAGTGAAAAAATATGTCATAAATCCAACAAAATTGTCTTAGAGTCAAAATTTTGTCGTTATCGTTCCCCTAAACTATACCAAATACTGGTCTCGGCCATACGACCTTGATTATGTTGCAAAATAATTAACGTTTCCTGTTTTAAAATTTTATTTTTACCGACTCAACAACCATTTGCATATAATTTGGCTTTTTTCGTTCGATATTGGCACATTACGTAGATATAGATAGAGAAGAATCTGCTTAACTGTAATGTAAGTAAATTATATTACTTTAAATGGAAATTTATTTCAGATAAATTAAATCAAAACAAAACCACAATTAAATAGGTGTTTGCTATATGTCAGTGGTAACAATAACTTCTTGTTTAAATTCGAAGAGTTAACGGCAACTTTAAAAAATAACAAAATGTAATTCATGACTAAATTTGAGGACAATAAATACATTGTGGTGCGAACGGTATGTCCTGTTCAGGTGTACGGTCCTGCTTTTGAATTCGGAAACAATGAAAGACTCGCCTTCGGTTCGACCGATTCACTCGTTAACAAACAGTTCACTTTGCACTGTAACTATTGGAAATATTAATTTTGTTATTACAATAATTTAGACTGGAGCCAATTATATCTTACAATTAATGGTAATATTAATGAAACCGCAGGGGCTCTATTATTAAGGGAGGAAAGATGAAACATTCTATTAACTTCTTAATAGCAGGGAATTAAAAATGTAACGCATTTACAAATTGATCCATAATTTTAGGAAGGATAAGAAATCAATATTTATTGAACATGTAATTTGGAGTTAAAAATTAACTTCCCCAAACTATGTTAAAAATTTTAAGAAAGATTAAAGTTTACAATTACAGCAATTACAAAGGAAATTATTTTCGGATAACAGACCATTGAAGTGATATTATTTATAAGTAACGAAATTGTGGGAGAATGCTCATCTGAAACCGGATATCGTACTGAGTCTCTTATCAAATACTAATTTTCCCAAATAGCCTTTTTTGTCTCACTCAGCGGATCAAAAAATGTGGTGATTTATTACAGCCTCTGGATCTAATAGCTGCAAATTAGAATTATTGGATTAAGAAAAGGGCATTCAGTTTGTTTTTCTATTGACCATCATTGATATTCCACTCCCCTTCTTTCTCCTGTTTTCGTTTCTTCTATTATAGAAAAACCAAATTCCATTTTCGTGATAAGTATCCTCTTGACATAAGGATTTTTACAAATGTCGATAAAAGAAACACGACTTCAGAAATTATAACATTTCAGTTAAATATAGAATAAGCTTGTATTTCAAAGAGTCTTATTTTTAATAAAAATTATTAGATTATTTATGATATTATATAACCTTACAATTGAATCATTCTTAAAATAATATCTTTGTGTAAAAAATACCTCATGACCTTTATTGAATTGGATTTGATTCTTTAGTAGGAAAAGTTTACGAATTGCATTTACTAAATGCTTATTAATAATATAGAGAGAATCAGAAATCATCGCAAAGTGTCAGTGTACTGAAAATACCAAAAAACTTAAATAAGAGAAGATCATTATTATTCACATCAATACTTCATTTATATGTATTTATATTTAGTCAAATATTTTTTAAAGTGCTTTTTTAAAATAAAACTTTACAGGTAAATATTAATATTTTCCATTCTGGCATATAATTTTATTCACCCAAATTCTTAACTAATGGTACAATTGTCAATCCACTTATTCTAGACCACAAATTACTTTACCCACAACAATTTAGTTTCTGTCTGAAAACCCAACAGACTAGAAAAAAGTGGAAAGTGGAGTTTGGAAAAATGGCAAGGCTCATTGGTATAGTTGGATATAGTAGAAATAAGTAAAGCAGCAGTATTACTGATAAAAAAAAATAAATTTTCCCTTTCAATTCCTGTAAGGAACATGGGGGGTCGCAACCTCAACCAACGGGTTTTGCGACATTTCGGTGACTATTTGTTTTCAGTGTATTATTAGTCAATTAATAGCACCTAGACCAGTTGAAAAAGGATCCAGTCAATCCTATCCGCCCAGGGATCGAACCCTTGACTCCGAAGAGGCAGCCGGATGCGTTAACAAATCGGCCACGAGACAGATACAATGGAAAATTGCTTTATAATAGCTCCGTAATTGAGACATAAATCAATCTGCAATAACTTTGTTAAACATCAAATTGGTTTCAATTAACACGAAACCACAGTTTGACTATGGATAACTTATCAAAGAAATCGCAGTTTTGATTGTTTCAATCTCAAACTAAAAGAAATAAACTTAATAAAATCAATTATCCTAATATTTAATAACTATCTATGGATTATTTTAAATATCAAACTCAATTTAAATTTTANTCAATTAACACGAAACCACAGTTTGACTATGGATAACTTATCAAAGAAATCGCAGTTTTGATTGTTTCAATCTCAAACTAAAAGAAATAAACTTAATAAAATCAATTATCCTAATATTTAATAACTATCTATGGATTATTTTAAATATCAAACTCAATTTAAATTTTAAAGAGTATATCATAAACAGTTCTTATATAAGGAGTTTGTAACTAATTTTAGATTAAGATTAAA